>JABTXL010005929.1:29116158-29136752 GCA_025134845.1 Neodon shergylaensis
CTCTCTCTCTCTCTCTCTCTCTCTCTCTCTCTCTCTCTCTCTCTCTCACACACACACACACACACACACACACACACATACATGCCAGGTGTGGTGACATGCTAGTATTCCTAGCTCTTGGAAGGCAGAAATCAGATTCCTAGGGTTCACTGTTTCTCAAGCCTAGCTTAATCAGTGGGGCTCTGGGTCAGTGGGTCAGTGGGTCAGTGAGAGAGCCTGTCTCAAAGGATGACACAATCACCAAGAGGCCATAAAAAGTTGTCCTCTGGCCTTTACGAGTGCGCACACACACACATACAAACATGGATATATATATATGTATCTATATATAGATCATTAAGTGTAATTTTAATGTAGTTTCTCACCCTGCAGTGCCATCTGGTGGCAGAAGTAAAGTACTACATTCGAACCTACGCCTGTTTATGCTTGTCTGTGGTAGCTTCATAATTTATCAAGATAACTTGAAGAGTTTTGAATGTAAAATGGGCAACAATTAATAATTCCCTAGAGCACCAAGCATGGATGAATCCTGTCAGGAACAAATGCACTCTGGAGGAAAAAGCGGCCATTAAAATGAATCAGTGAACACACACCTCATTTCAGATGTTGGAAATGGCTTGACTCAGGTTTACATCACTAATTGCCTTGTGTGGATTGTGGTATTAGCAGGTAAACTGAACAGCAGCAAAATACAGGTCATCAAGGACTACCTAACGGTGTCTCAAATGAACAGATAAGGAGCAAATAGCTTTAGGGTAAATAGGTCCCACACAATGTATGGAATGTATTTGTACTAAAAATTTGCTGCTTATTTGAAATTGAGATATTCCTACAGGGTTTGTTTTTCTTTACCCCAAGTGTAGAATCTTAGGTTAGAGAGGTCCAGCAACTTACTAAGACTAGAGCATTTTTAAAGACAGTTCTAAGGTTTGAAACCATCTCTTGCTTAAAATGATGGAGTGTGTCTCGCCTGCCTTGTTTCAGAATGATACAGTGTGTAGGGTCTCACCTGCCTGGTCTCAGAATGATGCAGCGTGTAGAGTTTTACCTGCCTTGTAGTCTCAGGAGCCGGGGGCACTGTGTAGTGGGAGAGAAGGCTATAGTGGCACACAGTGCTCAGCGACTTGAGGATGGTGACTTTGGACTCTTCGGGAGGCTCTCCTGTGCTCATGCGCCAAGACAGTGTCACGGAGGCACCCTGTAGTCCACGTGTGGACAGCTTCTCTGACAGAGGTGGGCAGACAGTAGGTTGGGCTCTGGGTATAAGTGCTGGGTTTGAGCAGGAGCCATCCACTTCTAGAATGTTGCTCTTAGGGACTTTGTGGCATCAAACCTCTTTTCTGACAACCCCCTTCCCATACAAGAGAATCTGAAGTGCACTTCTGAAGCAGTGTCTTACCCTCGTGGCTACAACAGCAGCCGGTCTGAGGGCCACCCAACTAAGGTGGAACAGATGGAGTCCAGACTCCAGGAATTTAAAAACTGAGATCTAAGGTGTTGGTCACAGGTGGAAAAGAAATCCTGGGATTTGGAATAATCTTGCCAGCAGGGAGGTGGGAAGAGAGAGGACAAGAAGGAAGAGGACACAAAGCAAAGAGAAGAGAGGAGCAGGAGTCTGAGGAAGGGGTGTATGACAGAACATTAAGGATTCACAAGGAAATGCAGAGGCCCCAAGGCTCCAGCAACATGTGAATCCCGGGGCTCCAATCTCTGTGTTCTAGAACCTTCTGTTCATCACTGAATCTAGTTTTGAGGGCTCCTGAAACCTCTGGATGACCTGCATTCCCATAGAATGCATGGCTCAGCAGCCCCATATCCCCACAGCCCTACAGCCCTATAGCCTACATGACTCCATGGTCCTATAACCCCACAGCCCTACAGCCCCATAGCCTGCAAGACTCCATAGTCCTATAACCCTACAGCCCCACAACCCCATAGCCTTCACAGTCCCACAGCCCTACAGCCTTTCAGCATCCACAGCCTGAGTGGACCTGTAACCCTATATCAGTCAGTTCTATTGCTATGAAGAGAGACCATGACCAGCTCATGTAAAGAAGCATTTAACTGGGGGCTGGCCTACAGTTTCAGAGGCTTAGCCCATTTTCATCATGGTGGGGAACATGGCAGTGTACAGGCAGGTGCTTGAGAGGTAGCTGGGAGCTACAACCTGATCCTTAGGCAGAGAGACCGAGCCTGCCATGAGCTTTCTGAAACCTCAAGGCACAGCCCTGATTGCATAGTAACTACAATAAGACTACATTTTTGTGGGGAACATCATGTTGGGGTGATATGTCTCCATTGCATGACTGCTTTGGTGTTCCCCATGTCCTGTGAGTAATCCCTAGCATGTGCTATATAAGTAAGTCCAATAAACTCATGGGCTCCCCAAGTTGGCCTTTGGTGAAATGGCACTTTGGCCTGTTGCTGCCTTGTCATACAATATCCTAAACATGTTTTCTTAAGACTTCTTTCCAAGCACTAGTCTCCCCACAAATGAAGTCCTGTAACTGGGCTGCTTTCCCAGGTCTTTCCTTTTCTGGCATCAGTTGTCTTTTAACCCCCAGAAGTGCCTGTAGCTCCCTGCCTTACATGCACCAGCTGTTGTAGGTATCTGTGTGACACGCAGACGCAGGCTGGTGCCTTAGACTCTGTTTGATGAGGTCTGTCACCACCTAGTGGCCAGCTAGTGTAAGAGAAGAAATTCATCCAGAATAGAGGTGGTCCATGGCATTTTCCTGGGGACTGGAAGAAGCAGCATCACTCACGGGAACACCAGGAGGCTCAGAAGATCTTGAGAAACGTGGGATTTGAAGCAGGCTATGGAAGAACCTGAAGCTCGTGTCTGCAAGCCGACAAGCAAGCGACTGCGAACACGCCTACCAAGTGACAGAGGACTGCTTACCTCACGCGTTCTTTCCATGACTGTGGGAGACTTCCCATCGACTGCTCCTCTCGTGCTTGATTCTATACCTTAGCTATTATGAGTAATGCCATAATAGATATGGGGTGCAGCCAAAAACTTAGTTTTTATCATTAATTATGTGTTTATGTATGTGCCACTCCGTGTAGGTATGCACACTGTGTGAAGGAGCTCATGGTAGCCAGAAGAGGGGGCCAAATCTCTGGGAACTGGACTAACAGGTGGGTGTGAGCCACTGATGTGTGTGTTGGGAACTGAACTCAAGTCCTCTGCAAGAACAGTGAAGATTTCCTTATGTCTGAATTGCACATGGCTGAGGCTAATCCTGAGTCACAGGTGACAACTGCACATGAAACATGGGTTCTGCCTGACGTCTTCAGACATTACTCTTTTCTCTGCTCCACACAGCTTTTGTTCCCGTGAAACGCCATGATTTTAAACAGAGCTGAGGAGTCACTGCCTTGGGATCCAGGGCACTGGGCTCTACTTCTGCATGTGAAACCCTGAACTGTTAATCCCTTGCCCCTGTAAACATGCCAGTGTGTTTAATCCTGCTTGGAGGAATCAATAAAACACAGCTGCTATAAGAAATGGTGACAGTTCCTAACCCCTGTCAGTGTTAAAGACTTCAGATGCCACTAGCCCTACTTTAAGGGAGCCAAAATACTTTCTCTTGTTCTGTGTGGGATCAAAATAACTTGTTTTTCTAATATCACAGGTGCCTCACAGTAGGGTTTCAACATTTGAGAGCAGCAGGACCACTTTTTTTCCCTGATGTGGTTAATATAAAGAAGATGCTGGCAGCTTCAAGTGGAAGGACGAATCTAGGTGTTGATGCCCGTCCACAGATCTGGAAGTGAACAGGTCTCCTCCTCAGTGGTAGACCAGGTCTCTGTCCCTAGGACCTGACTAGACAGAGGGTCACTGTTTTCCCAAGTGGACCACAAGTCACGCTCTGGAGCACAGACATACAATCTCAGTCTCAGTCACACATCTGTGTAAAGTGTGAGGGAGAACCACAACCACCCCATTCATGACTTCACAGATCTCACTGTAAGCAAGAACACAGTGGAACCACTCATCAATGGAAGAAGAGGTCATTTGGGGGAAACTGAAAGATGCTATGGCTACCCTTTGGAGGCAGAGAGAACAGAAAAAGGTGTGAGTAGGGCTTTCTGGTTCTAAAGAAGCAGCCTGGATGAGAGGGAGCCTGTAAACTAAGATAGGGAAGCAATGGATCAGAAGACCCCAGAAGCTCGTGTGGAGGCTTTGATATGTTATAGGTTTGGGCTAACGGAGAACGAGGTGCCCTATTGCCCGACATAAGGGAAGTGGTGGCTCTCACTGACAGGCAAACCCGCCTCACAAGTTTCTGAGGAATGTTGAGCATAAGCTTTTATTTATCCGCTAACAATCTTTCTGTTTACCTGGTGAGAGTGAAGCCTGAGCCAACAGCAGCCAGCTTGTCAGTGCTGGGGGTTAGGGGCACTTTGGACCTAACGTATTCCACTTTGAATAAGGCTGAAGTTGGCAACTGTGTTTTGAAAGGGAAATCAAGTTAATGAATAATAAGAGAATACCAGTCAGTGGGGAACGACAGAAGACTCAAGTAGATAGAAGGCGGGTTTGTAATGTGAATGACCTCATCCTGCAACTGCTCATGCAATGCTAGGGAAGGGATGGCTGTGATGGTGCGAGGAAGTGAAGGTAATGTGTGATTCCTCTGCATGGCTGCCATACCTCCTGCATCCACTGGATGTCTGTCAGCTTCATCCTGTGCTGCTAGCCTAGGGGAACCAGCAGCTGCTCCACTGAAAGCTGGTGACATGAGAGCCCTTCCCCTCAAGGGAGGTATCGATTTCCAGCCATATGGTGTGAGTACCTCCAAGATGGATGCTTCACAGAACAGGAACCCTGTTGGTTAGAATTGCCAGTACCTAGAGTCGCCTGTGTGACAAACCCTTGGGCATATCTGTGAGAAACTTCCCAGGTTTGGTTTCAAATGTGGGTGACAGCATGGGTTGGGATACCATGTGAAGGAGAAGGTGAGCTGAGCATCAGAATCCATCTCTTTCTGCTCCCTAAGGTGACCGCTACCTCACACTCTTGCCGCTGTAACTTCCTATGGTAGACGGTGTTAACTTGAAATCCTGGTCAATGGGAACAGCCGCCACTGATGTAATAAGCCAGCCAAACCGAATAAGTAAACAGAATAAACGGAATCCAGGTTTATTCTGAGCATAGCATTCCTGAGTGGCCCTAGAGGAAGTTGAGGAGACCACAAGAAGAAACCACGAGATGGGGGCTTTTAATACCCTTGGAGGTAGAACCACCAATGGCGGACTTTTTCAGGGGCAGAGCAATGCCTATTGGGGTGGAGCCTTTGATGGCAGTCTTTTTCAGGGGCAGAGGCTTGAGCTGAAACCCCTACCCAAACACTCCAGACTCTTTGGATATATGGATGTCAGGGGCTGGAGTGAAACCTTCACCGAAACATCCCAGACTCTTAGGGTATAGGGGCACTGCTTCAAGTCTGGCTATTTCCTGTGGGCATGGGGCAAGGTGGCAGAGAGGGGAGTTGGGAGTTGGTGGGCTCATGCTCAGTGGGAAAGGGGCAGGAGAGGCATCCAGTTGACTGCCATCCTGGAGACCTCAGGTGTTTGTTCCTTGAGAGAGCCGAGTTATCTGGAGAATCCTCTGTAAATTGGTCTTGGCCCAGGCAGCAGGAGAGACCTGTAAACTCTGCTCAAAAATGGGTGGGGTCAAAACAGGTTCTGGAGACTGTTTTCCCCAGACCAGATTTCTTGATAGAGCAGCAGAGCTTCTCCCAGGAACCTGCAGCTATCTCTCGTGTCATAGCAAAAGGCAATGGCTTTAGGTTAAAACACATGAAAATTTTAGCAGACAATGAGAGGAAATTTAAAACTCTGAACCTCTGAAGTTATATTTGAGAAGAAGCCTGTGAAAGAGGCACACCTGTCTGTACTTTTAGCAGGAAACTTAACTAATGTAGTAACGAGCTTCCAGTACCCTAAGTCATCAAATGCTGTCAGACAGATCTGAGAGGGGTAAATAAATGAGCAGAAGAGAGACCGCTTTTCCCAGCTACCCAGGCAGTCCCCAGTCTCTCCATGGCCTTTAGCGAACAACAGTCTCAGAAGCAGTGCTTTCCGGTAGCTGATGAGCTTAGAAGGCCTGACAGATTTTCCTGTGGGGGTCGGGTTCAATCTACTGTCTCGGCAGAATGAGACGATCGATTCCCTGGTGTGGTGTTGTCCATTTTAGGCAGGGTCCAAGCAGCTGGTGAGGGGAAAGGCAGCTTTTTGCTGTGTGGGTGGTTTTGCTATGTCCAAACGCAAGCCTCCAGGAGGAAGTTCTGCAGCCACACATCTTAGAGATATAGGATGCTGCAGGAGTTGCACGTCTACGATAAGATCTTTTTTTTTTTTTAAATGTCATACTTTCAGATCCGTAAAGGCACTTGAGAATCAGGGTACCATTACCTGTCAGGAATATCTAAATTAGACATTTAAGTTAATCTTAAGCATATAGTTTACTCAGTCAGTTGCAGGGCAGGAATTATATGATCTCTGTAGCTGAGCTTAGCCGAAACGGTGCCTGCCCCCCCCCACCCGCTGCCACGGGTTGTAAGTTATTGACAGACCATGTGATGTTTTTAGAGCAGGTGTAGTCTGGAACTATGAGTTTTATAGATTTTAAAACAAGCATACCTACACATACAGGCATAAACAAGCATACTGTGCCTGCATTATTTACACATTTTTATCCATACGTAAGGAACAGACAGGACTTTTAACGGAAACAAAACTTTAATAAAAAAGAACAAACAAAACTCTTTCTGAGAAACAGTGTCAGATGACCAACTTAAAAATCCTCAAGTAAGAAAGAAACGGTGAGAATGAAAGACATTTTATGGCGTTAAGGCAGCTCCGATCAGGTTGGGACAGCCAGCTGTCCAGAGCACGAGAAGGCACTGCAGGAATAAATAGCGGCAGAGGGGCGGGAGTCACGTGGCAGCCCCGTGGCGGCTTAAGCTCCGGATCTCCGGATCTCCGGGCTGTTGGGGGAGGAGACAAACAGAAGTGTACTGTGCTTGAATCCCAGCCTGTCTGGGAAGCCCGGCAGAGTTGGCATGATCGTCCAAGAAAGGAACAAGCTGGGAAATAGGAAGAGCAATCAGACCGAAGCATGAAATACAGACAGCAAGAGAAGCAAGGAGATTGTCTGCAGGCAAAACCCGAGAGTAGAGAGAAAGGGTAGGGACAGCAGGAAGGTGAGGGAGGCAGGAATGCAGCTCTCAGGATCCTGGCCAGGGTAGTTCGGGCTCAGTTTAGACAAATGTATAGGGTGTCTGGGGAGCAAGCGTGGACCCTAAGACACAGGCGCACCGATGAGTTTATTGAGACTACCTACAAGAGTGTTGGTAAGAGCTTACTTACAGGGGCAGTAATGACTCCAAAGCAGCCTCCTCACTGAAAACCCATAGGTGATGACTTGGGAGATTTGCATTCCTGGAGCTCTCTTCAGGGCTTGCTGGCTGCTCCACAGATCTGGGATTCTCCTTCCAGGAACTCAGCTGAGCAGAGGACCTACTCCCGCTGCTGTGTACTGCTTCTGTAACCTTGGGGAGGGACTCCCGCGAAATGCACAAACTTGGCTTTCCTAGTCACAAGAGGATTGTTTAATCTATTTACTACGGCCGGCCCACTCTCATGGCATGACCTCGTAATACCTTACTGTCCCCTTTGTCAGCTTCCGGCCTCCACACCTTGAACGGGCTGCTGTGCAGGGCTCTCCCCTCCACAGTGGACTGACACCTCCAAAATCACGAGTCCAATTAAGTCCCTTGAGTTGTTGTCCTGGTGAAGAGAGTAGGAACTGCCACACACATGCTCACCCCACTGCCCTTGTTTGTAGGTTGTGTCCCGTCATGGCCTTGTAGTCATGGTAACAGAGCAGAACTAATGAGCTGTCAGGATGATCCAGGAGGGGTAAGGGGCAGCCTCTGTGTTTCATGGTGGGTCACTCAACGCGTACAGCTGCTTGCTGCAAACCTGGGCTGCAGTACCTTACTTCTGTAGACTTAACACAAGCCATGCACGAAGAAGATTTAAAACTTGGGTGGATTATAACATCGGAAAGGAGTGGTGCTCAATGAGTGAGCACCCTCTCGTCTTTCGGGGGAAGGGTCTAGAGTATCTTGTATGCTTCCCAGGAGGTCTGAATATTAAGTCCCACCATCCATAGCAGTTTCCTTGGCAACACTGGCTCTTCTTCATTTTCTGCCTTACTGGTAGTGGTTGCACCTGTGAATGTGACCTCGTTTGGAAATAAGAACTTTGAAGATTCAGACTAGTGAAGATGAGGCTGTGCTAGAGGAGGGTTGGTTGGCCTTTAATCCTATGGGCCTGGCATCCTGATAAGAAGGAAATGGGAAGATCCATGAGGAGAAGCCGGGTGATTGCAGAGGCAGGGACTGGAGTGAGGTAGCGACAAGCCCAGATACACTAACTATGGCGGTTTGAATGTGTGATGCCCTCCATAGCCTCACGTATTTGAATTCGTGGCTCCTAGTTGGCTGTTTTAGGGGGTTATGGAACCTTTAGAAGGTGGAGCCTCTCCGAAGGACTTACATCACTGGGAATGGGCTTTGGGAGTCACTAGGCTCATTCTGTTTCCAGTTTGATCTCTGTACTGTGCATTTGTGATTGGTCTCTCAGTTTCTGGTCTGGCCATCTGCTGCTGTGCCTCCCACCAAGGAATCTCCCTCTGGAACCACAAGCCAAAATAAACTCTGTCCTCTATAAATTGCTTTTAATCGTGGTGTTTATTTGCCGCCGCAAAAAGCATATAATTCACTAGGTGTGGGAGTTACTTGTCAGCCTGGTGGGGTTTGGAGTCATCTAGGAGGCACACCTCGAGGCGTGGGTCTGAGGATATTTACAGAGAGATTGTGTTGAGGTGGGAAGGCTACCCTCAGAATAAATGGCACTGTCTAGCCAGCAGTCCAATTATAAAGAGGGCGCTATAACCAAGAGACCTAACGGAGTGGTTTGCACAGAAGGAATGTCTTGTGAGGAAGCTGCTAGTTAGGGGTCTGGGTGTCAGCAGCCACACACCCTCCAGAGCTGCAGAGGAAGGATTATTCTAAGCTTCTTCAGGCTTCTGGTGACCATAGACCTTCTATTGGGTATAGCATCTTCTTTCTAGTCTCTAACTGCCACTGCCTGGCTTTTCTGGGGTCTTCTCACATGGTCTTTCCTACTCGTATCTCTATCTCTGAGGCTTACTCTACTAACCCTGCTTGAACTCAGCTAGTAAGGAACGATTCCATTCCCAAATAAGGAGACATCCACAGGTACTGGAGGTTAAGATTCAGTCTGTTTTGAGGAGTTGTATTTCAACCTATAATAGCTCGTCTGATGGATGTTCCTATCTGAAGCCAAAGTAAATTCAATTCTCCTCCCCAGAAACAAGGAGAGTCCCTCTGAAGCTAACGAAAACATCTGGGGAGTTTCGTTTCCTCAGCAACTAGCGGCTCTGGAGCAAGTACCCATGGCCATAAAAGGATGCTGTGCTTATTTCTCGGCATGCATACCTGAGCGGTGGCAGGCATCAAGTCACGACCGAGGCAGGATTCATCAGTAAAAATAGAACAGAATAAACTAGATTAGGAGGTCCCAAAGGCAATCTATGCTTCCCTCTCCTTTGTTTTCAAAACACATTTTGCCTTTGAAAACCTAAGATTTCTCTCAAAGCCAACGCTCATTTTATCTTTTGACAATTTTTAGTGTATGGACTGTGTAACTTTAAGGATCTAACTACCCAATGGGGGGAACTCCCGGTGTAGGTCCTGGGGAACTGTAGAAGTCCTCAAATGTCCTCAAATGTCCTCAAATGTCATACATTCTCTTGGAAGACCTGGGACAAAACAACACTGTTGTTTGAATGTTTTCCTGGGGAGACAAGAAACACCTCTTCCCACCGCACCAGTGAGGAAGGAGGTGAGATCGTGCCAAGTACAACCTGGAGAGCCAATGAGTTTTCAGCTTACAGAGCATGGATGAAGGATCATCTACACACAGGGTGACTCACTCCAAAGCAATCTCACAAAAATTCTCACCAGCAGGGATGATGGCTTTCTCACAGCTGCTTAGGTGGGGCCCCATCATTTAACTGTCCCCAGCCTGAATATTCTACCTTGTGATACGACAAGGTCACATCTGATTAGGGTGGAATTCTGAACAAGTGGGGGTGGGGTGCAGGAGGGAGTGTCTGAGATCTTAGAACAGTTTCTGATGACCCTTTTTCTCATTACTCTTAGAGGGCCCACCACCTTCTATATGTGTGATGCTTTTATTAGTTGACTAATAAACCTATTTTGGCCAATGACTTAACAGAATAAAGCCAGGTAGGAAATATGAGCAGAGATATAGAGAGAGAGTAGGCAGAGTCAAACATGGATAAGAAAAATGTGGTACATGGAGTACTACATAGCAGGAAAAAATAATGACTTCTTGAAATTTGTAGGCAAATGGATGGATCTAGAAAACATCATATTGAGGTAACCCAGACCCAGAAAGACAAACATAATATGTACTCACTCATAAGTGGCTCTTAGACATAAAGTAAAGAAAAAACAGCTTGCAATTCACAATCCCAGAGAACCTAGACAACAAAGAGGACTCTAAGAGAGACATACATGGATCTAATCTGTATGGGAAGTAGAAAAAGACAAGATCTTCTAAGTAAATTGGGAGCATGGGGATCATGGGAGAGGGTAGAAGGGGAGGGGAGAGGAAGAGAAGGGAGCAGAGAGAAATATATAGCTCAATAAAAACATGTTTTAAAAAATGGCCCCAAATGACACAAAAGGACATCAAGGAGTATCGAATGGTTGGTTTTGATTGCCAACTTGGGAGAATTTAGAGTTATTCCTCACCCTCTCTAGGCATTTTTCTGTAAAAGCCTTTTAAGAGATTAACTGATTAGACCCTCCCTCTAAGCAGGCTCCTTTGAATGGCCCACCTAAAGACAAAGTGGTCCAGTTAGAGAGCACCGTGGGTCTGTCTGCGTTTCCTCTTGAACTTGCTGCTGACCTCCCCTGCTGCCATCAGAGATCATCTTCTTTGGCCTTCCAAACGGACTGAAGACTAAAGACTCCCCAGGGAGTTCCAGGCCTTTGCCACTGGATCGTGACTATGGGAGGCAACATCTTCCTGAACTGAGCAGCTACAGGGCGCTCAGCCTCCTCAGGGTGCAGATGGCCATGGTGGTACTACCCGACCCCTGTTGTGTGCTCCGGGGCGGGGGGGTGGGGGGGAGGTTGGGGGGTGGTGGTTAAAGCCCCATGCATATGCATTTTGTCAGTCTGCTCTTCTAGAGAACTCTGCTTACTGCACCTTCCCGGGCTACAGAGTTAACAGACTGTTCTTACCGCACCTTCCTGGGCTACAGAGTTAACAGACTGTTCTTACTGCACCTTCCCAGACTACAGAGTTAACAGACTGTTCTTACTGCACCTTCCCAGACTACAGAGTTAACAGACTGTTCCTACTGCACCTTCCCGGGCTACAGAGTTAACAGACTATTCTTACTGCACCTTCCCGGGCTACAGAGTTAACAGACTGTTCTTACTGCACCTTCCCGGGCTACAGAGTTAACAGACTGTTCTTTTCTGCAGTCTGTTTGCGGTAGTGGCGTGGATGGAATTTTCTGGGCTTGCCACCAACAATGCTGATGGTGATTTGGTTGCCACCAACAATGCTCTGGTGACCTGGTTGATGCTAAAGATGGTTGCATCCATAAAGACCAGTTTCCCAGGACAAGATGCAGTTTGTGCAATCCCACAGCCACACGGCCCTGACCCATGGACCTTGTAGGCATGGACAGAGGCCATTTTTCAAACCTTTCGCTATAGGAGGATTTATGGGCCTAGTACCTAGTGTGCCGCACTCAGAAAAAAAAAAGCCAATAGTTCTGCCAAGGGTGCAGTGGGATGAACCATCTCAAACTACGCAGGTGGGTCTGAAATTGGGCATGGTGCTGGGAACAAAATGGCCTCTATCCTCAGTTTTAAAGTGATCAATGTTTTGACATATGATTCTCATTAAAAGGACCAAATGCAAAATAAAAGAAAAAACAAAGGCCCCCTTGTGCATATGTGCATTCATCTCAGTAGTATTTGCAATTCTGGGAAACTGGGCCCAGCATAATTCTTAACCAGATGGGTGTTCTTATAGTTGTTGTGATATATTATAATGATATTATGATCATAATGTAACATATTATTATGGAGCCATTAAAACAGCATTTGTGAGTAGCTTTTAATGATATGGAACCATGGTTTTAATAGCCTTAAATTAAAAAGGGTATAAAGCTGTATATTCAACCACTATATCCTCCTACATAATATGTGGAAATGTATAGTTGTTGAATTAAAATATTTCTAATAGTTAAGCTGTAGGCGCAATTGAATGCTTTAGAATAAGTGATTTTTTAAATAACTATGGGTATAGCTATAAAAATGCTGCTTAGCTACTCAAAAAAAAATAGCATCATGAGGAAACAAAAGCTTCTGTATAACTTGGGGCTACCCGGGTATGTTAGCAGTCCTGGACTGCCAGTGGACAACACCACTAGTGTTGCATCTTAAGCCAGCAGTGATGTGCTAGGTGGTGTCTGCTGAGGACCAGGCCATCTGCTGACACTGCAGAGCTCACCAGTGACTGTAGCTCCGTTGGTGCAGTGCTTACCTAGCAAGCGTGAAGCCTGTGCTCAAAACACATAAAAGCTGGGTGGGGCGATGGAGGAGGAAGGTCAGAAGTTCAGGGTTATTTTTGGCTACTAAGATAGTTTGAGGCTAGCTTAGGCTACTATATGGCACCCTATCTAAGAAAACCAGAACAATAATAATAATAATAATAATAATAATAATAAACTTTACGTTTTAGACCGGCTTTGGGTCACCGTCAAATTGAGCAGATAACACTGAGAGTCATTTATCTTGGTCCCCTCCGTGTGCAGTTGCCCACCACTGCCCTCTGAGCAGTGTGTGAACGGTCTGTGTGTGAACGGTGAGTTGACCCTGCGTTGACTCTTGTACCCACCTGATTCACTTCAGGGCTCTCTCTGACCATAGGACACTCTGGGTTTGAGCAAACACATATACTGTGACACGCATTCTAATTGCACCCTCACATGGAGCCCCAGTTCCCAAATCCTCCATGCTGTGTAAGCTCAGCTCTCAACCTGCTCCGGCTAACCACTGAGCTTTCTATCGACCTTATACCATCAACTGCATTTTCCCCAGAACTGACCCTGCAGAAATCACTCCATGCACCTTCCTCTTTGATTCACTCCTTACAGTGTTCATCACTTACACAGATAAACCTGCACGCAAGCTGGGTGTGCTGGATGTGCCGAGTGGTAGAACTCTGCTATGATGTCAGCATGCAGAGGATGCTGGGACAAAGGCCAGTGGCTGGAACCTGTTCCACACGGATCAGCCTTGCTGCCTCTAGAGGGCAGGGTATGCTTAACCACTAAGAATAACACATTTGAGCCTAGCTGGTATAGACCCATAATTTTAGTTATTCACTGGCTGAGGCAGGAAGAATCCAAGTCCAAGGCCTGACCTGACCTGCAGGATGAGTGTAAATCAGCCTGGGCAACTTAGAATCTATTTCAAAATAAAAGTGAAGTGTGGCATCAGATATCCTTGGAACTAGATGGTTGTTAGCTGCCAGGAATTGAACCTGAGTACCTGGGTCCTCTGGAAGAGCAGCCAGTGCTAACTGCTGAACCATCTCTCCTGCTCCTGGATTATAATATATAAAGGATTAGAATCTGGTTATTAAGTCACTACAACAATACATTTTAAAACATTACATATTAAAAAAATGTCGGGGTATTCATAGTGCTTGTCATAGTGTGGTAGTCTCAGCCCATTCTATTTAAAAATTTCCTCCTTTTTGGGTCAGTGATATGGCTCAGTGGGTAAAGGGGCTTTTGTTGAACCCAAGGACTTGAGTTCAAGCCCCAGTACCTATATAGTAGAAGCAGAGAAGAAGCAACTCCTGCAAGCTGTCTTCTGACCTACACACACACACACGGGGGGGGGGGGGGGGGGGGGGGGGGGAGAGAGAGAGAGAGAGAGAGAGAGAGAGAGGAGAGAGACAGGGTTTCTCTGTGTGGCCCTGGGTGTCCTGGAACTCTCTATAAATTAGGCTGGCTTGAACTCAGAGATCCCCTTGCCTCTGCCTCCTGAGTGCTGGGGTCAAGGGTGTGCACCACCACTGTCTGCTATTTTCTCATATTCTATAATAAATATGTATCATCTCTTTAACAAGGAAAAAGATTAAAGCTTCTCATTAAACATTCATAATATTTATGCAGGATGGTAAAATTATCATGCATTTTTACTTCTTTATGTGAAGTTGAATCTGATATAAATTGCTATTTCTGGGTGCTGGAGAGATAACTCCGTGGTTAAGAACGCTTGCTGCTCTAGTAGAGGACCTGGATTTGGTTCCCAGCATTCTCAAGGCAGCTGCAACCACCCATAATTCCAGTGCAGAGGATCTGGCTCCTTCTCTCTCCTCCGTGGGTGCTGCAGGCATACAGTGCACATGCAAGCATGTTGGCAAACACTCATATACATACATGTAGGCAAACACTCAAGTACATAAAATTTAAAAATATTAAAGATGATATTCCTGGAGAGATAGGATAGAGTTGAATATTGATTCGCTTATTTCAGTTTTCTAAAGTCTCTCCATATGTGTGCATTCCTAAAAAAAAAAAAGATAAAATGGTTTTCTTGAAAGTCTAGAGTGTAACACATGCTGAAGATTTTATTTAATGCATCAGTTAATGAGGGACCAGCATGATGCTGGAGCAGAATCACCAGAGAGCTCAAAGAATGCTTCTTGCTCATCCCATCCTAGATACAGCCGCTGTCCACAGCTGAGGCATTATGAGTTCTTCCTAAGAACCCAGACCTCTACAATCCTTCAGTCCCAAGTTGTCACAACTTTGCCCCCTGTGCCTTTGTATAATGCCCAGTATAGAAACCAAGCCTGGCCAGACCTTCTGGAACCTCCTATGGGTGCATCTAACACCACTCCAACTCTACCTCTTCGCATCCGGGGCCTTCTAATCTCTTCAGGGTCCACAGAATACCTGCTGTCCGATCACATCATTCCCTCTGCATGAGGACCGACTGGTTGTCTCCTCAGTCCAGCTTCCTTCCCATGACCATCTACACATCCATATTCATCTGAACTCAGTCCTGGTTTACTGGGGCTTCCCAGGGCCTCCTCCTATTCCTCATTTTCCTTCAAAGCCCCTGCCATCTGAATTGCCTTATGAATATGTGTTATGCAGATTTGAACTTTGTGAATTTAAAATAGCAAAGGCTAAAATTATCACTAAAGTTTCTCCTTATGGCTCACCCTTAAGACAAGATGCAAATCTCCCAAACTCACACAGTGCCTCAGGACAGCAGACCTTCAGAGACCTATGTTTAAAGATAAGAGGGGGCATCTCAGAGAGGGTAGAAAGAGGTCATGTGGGGGCTGTAGGAATGGGGATCACAGTCCACATTCATTCTTCCAGGGGCTGGCAGGAGTGGGGGGCCCTGAGTCCAAGCTCAGTCCTCTAGGGGCTGAAAGGAATTGGAGCAGCAGTCCATGCTCCTTCCTCCAGGAGCTGCTGAGGAACCCGCAGGCAGTGTTCATCTGTTCTCCGACAAATGCTTTGCAAGAACATGAGATAAACAGGGAAACCATCTCTAGTTCCAAAGGGAGTAAGGGATAGTTTGTTCTGAGCCAAAGTGAGTGACCCTGGCCCGGGAAACCAGACTCAGTTTTCCTCAGATGGCAGGTCTTCGGTCAAACTGGCTACGTGAACTTTTCGTCACAGAACTAAAGACAATCACGGGTCAGACACATTCGTGGGACATTGGGTAGATGTGTTCCTGAGACACTCAAGTTTCTGTTATAGGTTTCGGGTCCTATCTGACACATTCCCAGGTCTTAGTTGGGTGGATACAATGGTTTGCTAAATTAATAATCCCAAAGGTTTTACTTGATAAACCGAAAGGATGCTACAGACACAGAGATGGGGAATAAAGGTAGCCCCAAGATAAGCTGGGTTTTGATCTACCACATTCTCACTTCCTACAATCACGGATTCCTACTGTGCCAGTCAGTCTGCAGAGTCTTCAAGGGGCAGCGTTCTCCAGGAACTTCAGCTGTCCGGCCCAGCTCACCCTCTCCGAGGGCTTTGTCTTACTCCAAGGCTTAGCTCCTCTGGCTGTCCTGTTTGCTTGGGGAGGAAACCGGTTTCACCAGACCTTGGGCCTCTGCTGAAGGCAAGTGGATGGCCAGGCCAAAGTGTTTTGGCTCAGCCTTTGGGGCTGACTGAGCCTGTCAGACTCCATGGCAAAGGAGTACCGAGCAAGGATACAGGACAGCCTTTACCCAGGAGGACTGGAAAAGGCTCCAGGAGGAAGAGTGGAGACTCCGCCTCTGCTTCTTAGCCTGGGTCTGGACTTCCTGTGTTTGGACTGGCTAATGGTTAACTGGGAATGTCCCCGCAGCTAGGGGCACCCACACCATTCTGCACCTCCATGTTTATAGTCTGGGTCACAGACGGGATAGGGCCACCTCACGAGAAACTTCCTGTTACCAGGTAAGGAGTGTCCAGTCAGAAGTGTTCCTGTGTTTGTGTGGAGTGCAGACGACAACCAGGAAGCCCTGCGTGAACAGAATACAAGAGATTTACCTGTCTGAGGTAAGGCAGGGAAGGCCAGTGTGGCAAACCTGTAACGAGCGTTTTTCCGGTGCGTTTCTTTTCGGGGCTCTGTGGGTGCCTGGTAGGCCATTGTTGGGGCTCCCCACAAAAATGCCCAGAGTGTTTACTTTCCAGCTTCCACGGGGTTGAAAATTAAACAGGGAGGTTGCTCTCGGGCTCAAAAATCCCAGTGACTTATCAGAGAGTCTCCCCTTCATACAGAGCTGTTCTGGGCATAGGCTAGGGCTCTGGTGGAATTCAGAGGAGGGTCTCAGATTCACAAGCAGGGAAAGCAGTCTCATTTCTGGGCAAACTTGTGAACTGCCATCTCCCTGATGAGTAGCTTCGTGGGTCGCTGCTGTTGCCACTGGGGGTCCCAGGAGGGAAGGCAGGGCCCAGTGAAGAGACAGGCCCCAATCAGTGAGGAGCCCGAATTCTAGGGCGGTGAAAGGCCTCCATCAGGAGGGACACTGCAGTAAGGAGCAGTTCTGAAGACAGGAGCTCAGTTCCAGGCTCCAAAGTGAGGCAGAAATGCTGGGATCTTGCTCTGGAGGTCAGTCAGAGAGAGCCCCTTGCTCAGCTTTATTCCGACTGAATCTGCTGTCCCAGAGAAGCCTTGGTCCTCTGTTCAGCCTGAAACAACGTGTTTTGACCCTTTCCAGTATAAAATATTTTCAGCAGTTTAGAAGCAAGGAGCGAGCATTCTGAGACAGCAGATTCATGGTCTTTCAAGATGCTGGGAGACCTGTCAAGTTTTCTGAGTGGTTTTCCTCCCTTGTCAGGCCAGTGAGAAAGGGGTAGGATGTTCACAAAACTTAAGAAGACTTATGTTGTTGAAAAGATGACAGGTGTGTTTTTTTCAACTAAAAGGAGGTCATTCTAAGCTTTTTGTAGCAAAATGAGTGAGAAGTTGAGTCTCAGGTTTGGGTGTAATTGTTTTTTTTTTTTTTTAAATCTTTGCTCTTTGGGGGCCCACCACACAGCTCCCAAATAAATACATGGATACTTATTCTTACTTATAAATGCCAGGCCTTAGCATGGCTTGTTTCTAGCCAGCTTTTCTTAAATTATCCCATCTTCCTTTGCCTCTTTACTTCTTACTCTGTAGCTGGCTGGTACTCTCTTCTCCTCTTTTTCTCATTCCTTCCTCCAGTTCTCATTCTTCTCTTTATTCTCTGTCTGATAGCCCTGCCTCTCTCTCTCCTGCCTAGTATTGGCATTCAGTTCTTTGTTAGACCAATCAGGTGTTTTAGACAGGCAAAGTAGCACAGCTTCACAGAGTTAAATAAACGCAACATGAAAGAATGCAACACATCTTTGCATCATTAAACAAACATTACACAGCATAAACAAATGTAACACATCTCAAAATAATATTCCACAACATTTGGATCAACCCCCCCCCCAGAGGTATTAGCTAAAGATTTCTGGCCTAGATCCATATTTAATTAAAGTCACACACGTCATGTTGGGTGTCCTGTAAATGTCCATTTTTCGATGATATCAGAGGCTGCACACACTGTCAAATGCTATGTCCGTAGGCATCACACCCTGGTGCAGTGGCCTCGCTGCTGACTCCTGGATTCTGCTGCTGGCCTGGGACAGCAGACACAGTGACACTGGCAGGCAGGAAGCTCCCAAGGGGAGCTCTTCCTGGGTTGTGACGACTGTGCCCTTATTCTATAACTCATCTGTCAGTGGTTGAAGCATTTCCTGATGACCTTTGCCCATCCTTTATTGCAGTTTCGGTAATGATCAGTAGCTGTATCGAAAATATGCACCTTTCAGGCTGGGCCTAGTAGCACACACCAGTCATCTGAGGAGACATACTTTGCTCTATAGTATCTTTGAATCCACCCTGGGCTACACAAGACCCTATCCTAAAATAAACAAAACAAGTCAACCAACCAGAACAGCAACAACAAAACGTGTTTAGTTTTCAGAACTAGGCAGTTCAATCCCCCTCCTTTCTAGGTGGCTGACCGATAGAGCCATTCCTTTGTGAGCTTGTGTTAATTAAGCTTGAAAATTAGCAAATGATTTATTACCTACTTTGTAAGACTGGTTCTGGGCTCAGGGCTCAGTCTCAAAAGGTTGTGACTTCAGCAGCAGTGTGGCTGCCCGCTGACCCCTGTGGAGGAGGCATATTCTCCAGTTCTGCCCAGTACTTCAGGCCCACAGCAGGGCAGTACCTTAGTGGAGGTGTTTCAGCCCTCAGGTCGGAATGTGGGTGGTTAAAATTCTGTGCACATGCTGAGGTTTGGCCTCGGAGAGACAAAGAGATAAAACCCCACCTTAATCCCTTTTCCCCGAGTGGGGGACCTGGGGATGAGTTTAGGCGTAAAGGGAGAGTCACAGGCATCAGCATCTGTGCTGACGGAATAGAAACTCTCACTCTCATTTCCGGGATACGCACGCACAGCCCGAGAGGTCGTAGTCATTTCCCCTGCCAGTGTGGACACCGCACTGGCTGTGGTGCTTCAGGGCCCAGCAGAGAAGAAAGGAGAGCAGAGGACTGAACAGGTGTGTCTTCACGTGACAAAATCCCACCCCCAGAGTCCCGCGGGGACCCAGCATTGCTCGGCTTTGAGGAACCGGGTGTCCGCAGGCAGTGGTGTCAGTGGAGGCCTCGCTGGAACCTCCCTGTGTCTCCGCTCTGCAACTGAGTGCTGGAAAAATATTTGGTAAACAGGTCCTGTCCCGAGGGCAGGAGCAATACTTTTGCTGACAGCTTACGATGGTTTACTGTGCAGCTAGTTAGTGCCAGACTCTCCAGTGGGACCCACGATGCTGCGAGAAGGGAAAACGAAAGAAAAAAATTGAAGGATGGGCGGGTCATCAAAGAAGCAGGCATCAGAAGGAGGGTGAGCCCGAGGGGAAGCTCTGGTGCTGCCAAACAGCACTTCATGTGCCTCAAGCTTCCTGAGTATGACCTCACTCCTCCCACTAACCCCTCACTCCTCACAGGACCCTCTCTGTAGCACCTCAACCGTGCCCAGCATGGCTCCGCCCCAGGCCCTTTGCACCTGTCCTTTCTTGTTTCTCCTCTAGCGCAAACGTGTGCTGCCAGGAGCCTGTCTGTGAGCACCTGCTTGAAGTGACCGCCAATACCTGGTTCTGTTTCCCTTCCCCTGCCTCACCGCCTTTGAATTGCCGCTACAATCGTCTGTTCACCAAGTCCCATCTTCCCTTGAGCTCATGATGTACAGGGAATTGCCTTGGTGGTGGAAATAAAGAACAGCCAACCACATTGCACTTTTTGGTCAGAAATTCCGAGTTGGGCTGTCCTGCTGAGTCTTGTCAGTTATACATGTGCTTAAGGTCAGGTCTTGTCCTTCACTCTGTAAGGTGAGCCACACTAGAGTTCTTGGAGGTCTATGTAAACACAGTGATGGTTCTCCGGTGAGCCCCAAATGCGTCTTCTGAAAGAATACTGCCCTGCCTTGTAGGCAAGGCCCCAGAGGTATCCAAAGGGTTGGTAGATCCCTTGGGCTCTAAACATCACCTCCTCCCTTCACTTTTCAGGGACGGAGGATCATGCTGAGATGGAGGGCAGGTGGAGAGGACTCCTGGCCGTGCTGGTCATCCTGGCTGGGCTGACAGGTAGGTAGAGTGGGTGGGTGGTCTGTTTACTTCAAAAGCAGGGTGGGAGGGTGAGCAGAAGATGCAGTAGGCCTGGCTATAGTTGATTCTCCTCAGGTGGTCCTCCTCAGGCACTCCCCCTGGTGGTCCTCCTCAGCCACTCCCTCCAGGTGATCCTCCTCAGCCACTCCCTCCAGGTGATCCTCCTCAGCCACTTCCCCCAGGTGTCCTCCTCAGGCCCTCCCTCCAGGTGATCCTCCTCAGGCCCTCCCTC
>JABTXL010005929.1:29136762-29154137 GCA_025134845.1 Neodon shergylaensis
CCCCCAGGTGTCCTCAGGCACTCCCTCCAGGTGATCCTCCTCAGGCACTCCCTCCAGGTGATCCTCCTCAGGCACTTCCCCCAGGTGTCCTCCAGGTGTCCTCCTCAGGCACTCCCTCCAGGTGATCCTCCTCAGGCACTCCCTCCAGGTGATCCTCCTCAGGCACTCCCTCCAGGTGGTCCTCCTCAGCCACTCCTCCCAGGTGATCCTCCTCAGGCATTCCCTCCAGGTGATCCTCCTCAGGCACCACCCAGCATGTCTGTCTCATGGCCAGCCTCTCAAGAGCTCTCATTCCTGTTATTGTAACTCTACCCGAAGAAGATCCCCTTGGTGTCTCTAATATCCAACCTGGCCCCCATTAGGACTTTCCCTTATCCCATTAGACATGAATTGTTTCACTTTTTGAGATACTTTTCCCACTTGCTTCTCATTTCTTCAATCTCTTTGTAGCTTTCAAGGGAAGGCTGGCTCAAGTGTCTCCTGTCTGTGTCTTCTTGACTTTTGTGATACCTGGGGTGGGATCCCCAAGCCTCATAATATGTCAGGCACTTCTCTGACCTCTCATCACAGCCATGCTGACTGGAGTTCTTCGGGGTATCAGCTGGAGTGCACTCCTGAGGATCCAAGGCCCATGGAGAATGGGCTGGGCTGACTCTGAAGGTCTCAAAACCTTTAGAGTCTGTACAGCCAGCTTTGGGCTGATTAGGTCTTGACTCCTTGTCCACTGCCTCTGGGATCTGGCTTCTCATTTCTCTGTGTCTCCTATTATGGCAACTTGATGGCTTGATGTAAAAGAAGATGATGCAGGGACGTTTGTAGGCCAAGGTACCCTGGATGATGTGTCACAAACCGAGCCATCCTTGTGATCAACCTGGAGACAAGAACACCGAGTGAGCAGCTGCCCCTTCCCTCCCCAAATGCCCCCAGTTCTACTGACCGTGTGGGCTGTTGTACTTGTTTGTGCTTCAGAAGCTCGTGTGCTCCGTTGTGGATGGGTAGACACTGAGCTTTCAAAGGCTGGCTGTGGCCGTGGTAAAGGAAGTAAAACAAAGCGAAACTAAGTAGGAGACCGGGCAGGTTGTGAAATTCCACTTTGGAGTGTTTCTGTAGGTGAAGTCTAGGAGCAGCTAGCTGGCTGAGGAGTCCAGAGGCATAGGTGTGACAATCCCCCATCTAACAGCACACAGTGAGAAGCAGGCTGCAGGGGCCTGCTGGACATTTTCAGTATAGTGGAGAGGACAACCAGGTCTGGGAAGAGTTTAGGGACTGAGCCTGGGGCTAATAGACCACCTTAATCCACACTTTGGGGACATTTTGAGGTTACAAAGGTCCTTTAAAGACTGGAGAGGATTGGATGAACTGTGGGCTTAGTTTTTCTGATACATATTTTTTCAGAATAAATATCATATATATATATTCATATACATATATATCATCAGAAAGACATATAATCAGAAATATGTATAATCATCCCGGAAGCTCAGCAGACAGTTTAGACCTGCCTTGGGCCTTCTCAGGGCCCCCTCCTCATTCTGTTCTTCCTCAGTGGGGCCCAGCATAGAGCGTGGTTGGCTCTTCTTCTGAAGGCCTGTCACCAAAGTTGTTCTCTCTGCCCTCTGCCCTCCATCCCTCATTTCTTCCCAGCTGTTAGCCACACGGCCAGCCTGCTTTCCCATTTACTGCTGAGGTTGAGTAAGAAGGGGGCAGCATGGGGTGTGCGGGCATAGGATGGTGTGAAGGTAGAGTTGAAGCCGATCTGGACTAGGAAAATGGACATGGGGTCAGGACAGACTGTGAAGTTTCTTATGTCAAGAAGATCGTCCCCATCATGTTTATTTATTTATTTATTTTGTATGCAATATTCTGTCTGTGTGTGTTTGCAGACCAGAAGAGGGCAGCAGAGCAGACCTCATTACAGATAGTTGTGAGCCACCATGTGGTTGCCGGGAATTGAACTCATGACCTTTGGAAGATATCACTCTCTGGTGGTCTAGTGGTTAGGATTTGGTGCTCTCCCATCGTGTGTTCTTGTGTAGGTGTGCGCGTAGGTGCATGCATGCGACGGTCAGAGGTCATGCTGGGGCATCGTTCTTCAGGTTGCTGTGCACCTTGTTTTCTGGAGACAGAGCATCTCACTTTTACCTGGACCTTGCTGCTATGGCCAGGCTGCCTGGCCAGTGAGCCCCAGGGACACCTGCTGTCTCCACCTCCTCGATGCAGGAAGTACAAACATGCACCACCACACCCAGCTTTTCTGCATGGGTTTTTGGTGTTAAACTCGAATCCTCATGCATTGTCCTGACTGAGCCACATCCTCAGCTCAGGAGTCAGCAAGAGGTGCAGGAGTTAGCTAACCCCTGCTCACAGGAGCAATTTAAACTGTATTAATGTCAGGATGGGCAGTTGGAAGAAAGAGGGCCCTGCTCAAGTCTAGGGGTGGCAGGGCAGTTCCAGACATACTCATAGGGCACGAGAGAAGCCCAGCTCCGTCAACTGAAGAGTGTGGATCCCACAAACCTTCTAGGAAAAGAAACTCCTCAAGGAATCTTGCCGACAGCAGACACCCGAGGTGTGTTGAGTGATTCCTGCTGAAAGCTCTCAGGCTCGGGAGACTCTGACTTTTCTCAGCATCCTGCTCCATTGTCCAGCTTTGCCCTCCAGGAAGAGAGAGAGAGTGGAGGAGGGGAAAGTGAGAGCTGAGGTCTCACATCTGCTTTGTGTGGAGTAAGGTAGCCTGTGGCCTCTGCACCGTGAATCACTGAGGAAGGAGCAAGGCACTGTGGCCGCACATCCTTGTTACCGGTGCAGCTGAGGGCAGTCCGGAGGGGCTGCAGCTGTAGGGATTGTGCTTAAGGCTTTGCTGTCACCTATTTTGTTTAAACGTCAGTGTTAAGTTTTTTTCTGGCCCGATGAACCTCTCCGCTGACGTAATAATTCAAATCAGACCAAATCAAATCAAATTAGAAGAAGCCCAGGTTTAATGGATGCCCTCTGGGAAAACACGGAGGGATGGGGAACGACAGAGAACCAGGGAGACCATGTGTTCGTTTAAATAGCTTATGGGAGTGGTCTTGGCCATCCCTGGGGAGGGGTCACCTTTTGGCAGGCTTTCTTGGAGGTGGAGTCTGGACTGCAGCAACCCCCAGGGGAGAGGGTCTTAGAACTTTCCACCAAACATTCTAGATTCCTTGGATAAATAGGGTGCCAGGGAGCTGAGGTGACACTTCCAACCAGTCAGGTGATAGATTGTTTACCCAGCATGCACATGGCCCCAGGTTTGTCTCCCAGTACTATATATTCAGGTATTATGGCTCATGCTTGCAGTTCTGGAATTCAGGAGCTGGAAGCAGGAGGATCAGAAGTTCAAGGTTGTCCTTGGTTACATCAGAAATTTAAGGCCAGCTTGGGAGACATGAGATCCTGGCTCAAAAACAAGCCAATGCCAAAACCCAAAGCAAAAGCAGCAAAAACAGGTAGCCTCAAACTCAAAAGAATTTCCTCATGGCCTAGGTTCCTCAGGCTTTGCTCCTACCTGTCCAGCTGCAGTGTAAGGCTGGTCTGTGAGTGTCACATGGTTCCTCAGTCCCTGGGACAGTGGATGCCACCTTACATACTGTTTTTGGAGCAAAATGAGGTAGCATGTACTCATACTACCCTTCAACCTTGTAGGCTGTGTGGCCCTCACCGACTCCTTTCTTTCAGCCTTGCAAGCTCTATGCGGTTCCACCCATCCTCTTACATTGGGGCAGAAAGTGTATGTATGGGGGTTGGGGTTTCCTCTTTCCCAAGGCATGTGAGTTAGTCTATTTTCTTCAGTGCAACTCCAGGTTCATGGCTAGAGCTGACTCAGTGTCTGTAGCTTCCTTGGAGTCTGTTCTGGTTGGTTTTTGTTTACTTGGCACTAGGCAGAGTCATCTGGAAAGAGAGAACCTCAACTGAGAAAAAGCCACCATTGACCGGCCTATAGGCAAGTCTGTAGGGTGTTTTCTTGATTAATGATTGATGTAGGAAGAGCCAGTTTATGGTGAACAATGCAACCTCTGGGTAGGTGGTACTTGTTGGTATAAGAAAGAAAGCAGGCTGAGCAAGCCATGGAGTTTAAGTCAGTGAACAGTGTTCCTCCATGGCCTCTGCACCAGTTCCTGCCTCCAGATTCCTGCCTTGGCTTCCATTAAAGGACTGTGACCCAGAATATGCAAGTTGAAATAAACCCTTCCCTCTCCAAGTTGCTTTTGGTCTGTGTTTTATCCCAGCAATAGAAGGCAGGCAAAGATAGAGTCATTTCTAGTTTGTTTGTTTTTTTCTTGAGTTATTTTGGTTTTTATCTGAAGGTCAAGATGGGTCTCAATTGAAGCACAATTAATAAAAACTCAGAGACATATATTGGGATTCAACCTGAAGACCAGAAAAGCAAGGCAGCCAGCTACTGGCACTTACCTCAACCTCAGTCTGAAAATGGTGATCCTGCCTCCAGGAAACCTCAGAATGAGACTGGGAGCTGTCTCCTGACATTTTATATTCCTCTCTAGTTCTGGGATTAAGGCGTGCACCACTATCACCTGGTAGTGTGGCTACTGGGATTGAAGGTGTGTATCATTGCTGCCTGGTCTGTAAGACTGTCCAGCGTGGTTGTTTTTTCTTTTCTGATCATCAGGCAAGTCAGGCAAGCTTTATTTATTAAAATACAGATAAATGTCACTACACTGGATCAATCAGACTGGGCCCAGTGGCCATGGAGAACATCCACTCCGCAGTGTCTGTCAGGAACACATTTTCTTTCCTCTCTCTGTCATACCCTGGGCGTGGTGGTGTGCACTCAACCACTGACTTGGTTCAGGTGTCTTCTCACCTTTGTGTAGCTCTGTCTCATCTAGGACAGCTGGCCTCTCCTGGCCTTGTCTTCCCCAGAACCCTCCCCTCTGCTGGTCTTCATGTGAGTGTAATCCTTTTCTCCATTTGTGAGTTCCTGAACAAGGAAACTCTGCCCCATGGTACATTCTGGGTGATCATGAAGTGCTAATGTGTGACTGTCTGTCATGCCCAGGGATGTTCAGGGCTCTGCTTAGTTTCCTTCAGGGACTGCCTCACGCTTGCCCTTCAAGGCAAGAAGAGAAGGGCTAGCTTGTCAACCCACAGGGATTATATAACAACACCAAGGTAACCCATCCTGACTGATGGGTTGGCCTGCAGAGAAACCAGGGTGTATGTTGTTTCAGGGGTCTCCTGAGGGACAGGATTCAGGGTGGCAAAGCCTGAACTTGGGTTCCAGTTCTACTACTGTGGCTGTAAGTCCCAGGTGTCCTGTGGACAGGACTGGTCCCCTTTGGAGGCTGTGGAGGAGAATCTGGTTCCCCATCTTGGCTTGCTGGTTATTGCAACCCTTGGCATTCCTTGCTCCATGAGTAATACATCACTTGAGTCAGTTCCCATCTTCAGATGGAGTTCCTCTCTCCATGTATAGTCCTGTATCTTAGACTCCTCTGCCTTTCTCTTACAGAGAACCTAGGCTTGAACCTGAGGTCCATCCTGCATCCAGGATAATTTTATATCAGGATCCTTGGCAAAGTATATTTGCAAAAACTCTTAAATGTTGTATTTTGTGGCATTGGTGACTGAGAGCTTCTAGGGAATGGTGGTGAAGCCAAGGCTGCCTGTCTAGGGGAGTGCAGTGGGATATTATTGGCCATGGATCTACCAGCAGTCCTGGTCCTTGGCCTCAGGATCAATAAGGTAGACAGGCTGAGCCTTCAGATGGACACTCAGAGCATGACAACGGACAAACAGGTTAAATGACATCGTTGACTTATGCCAGATAATTCATTGTACTGTCCTGAAAAACTGATTTCCTTCTAGCTTCTGGATCCAGTTATCAGATCATAGAAGGTCCTCAGAATGTAACAGCCCTAAAGGGCTCAGAGGCGCGCTTCAACTGCACCATGACCCATGGCTGGAAGCTCATCATGTGGACTCTCAAAAACGTTGTGATGCTGAGTATCACTTCCCAGGAAACCATCATCACCGACGACCGCTTCACCTCCGCCAGTTACAACGGGAGCGACAGCTTCATTTCTGAGATGATCATCCACGATGTGCAGCCCAGCGACTCAGGGCTTGTGCAGTGCAGCCTGCAGAACAGTGACGTGGTTGGAACGGCCTTCCTCTCCGTGGAAGGTGAGTCAGCTGGCGGGCCTTCTGAGGCTCACAGTCGTAATGTCGGGATGCGTGGGGTCCACACTCAGCTATGGTGGTGCATACTGTAATTCTGAACTGATGACTGCTTGTGTGTATTCCTTACCTCCCTCCATCCCTGCATCCTCTCATGCATAGGCTGACTCCATTGTTCTGAATAATCTGAGCAAATGCTTGCTGAGCTAATATCTCCCTCTTTCTCCCCCTCTCTCCATATCACCCTCCTTCCCTCCTGCTCTCCCTGCTTCCCTCCCTCTCTCCTTCCCTGCTTCCCTCCTTCCCTCCCTCCCTCCCTTCCTTTTCTTCTCTCTTTCTTTTCCTCTATTCTCCCTCCCTCCTTTCCTGTTTGACTTCCTTTCCTTGTTTAACCCTTTCCTCCCCGACCCCCGTGAGATGGGTTTATCATTTTTCCATCTAATCTACTCCAGTGTCTAACTGCTTTTCTGAAACCATCTTCTAGAGTTCTTCATGTAGCTGCAGCTCCTCTAATTTGGACAGTTGGGGGTCACGGCCTCTTCTTTAGCTTTTTGTCTACCAGCATATACTTTGTTATATACATTATCAAGGTGGAAGAATGCTTTAACTACTTTACGACTTTGAATTTCTCTGATCTACTTTCCTTCTTGCCCCAGTGACTATAGCTGTTAAAGTCAAAGGTGTGGATTTTTCAAATACACCATGTATTTAAGAGAAAAGGGTAGACACTAGTCTATACTACCATAACTTATTTTCATATGTAAAGGTAATTTGGTGTCCTGAAGATCATTATAAATTGATAAAGGTAAAAGGATGTGTTTTATGGGGCTTTAGATAGTTTTACCCAAATCAAGACCCTTTGACACTTTTTGAAAGTAAGTTTATATATTATTGACAGAGATTGTAATTAGTGGATTACAAATTTCTATCAGATATTTTTTGGCAGTGTTGGGGACCAAACTCAGGTCCTTGTGGTCTCTCTCCAGGGCTCTCCCATTGAGTTGAGCTTTGTCCCCAGTTTTCTAGAGTTTTGATTTCTATGACAGCATTTCTTATGAGAACAAGCTATGTCTTTGAGATTTTTTTATATCCACTTATTCCCCCACCCCAATGAAATCCCAAATTCTGTCTGTTGTCAAATCAAATGTGATAATATTTGGTGAAAAAGCATGTAAAAATATGTAATTTGTATTTGCATTTTACAATAATTTTTCTTTAGAAATTGAATTAAATTCAGGATTCTTTACTTTGGGGTCTCTTTAATTTGTTCAATTAATGGTATAGTGATATTTTCTAAGTAGTGATTGTTGCGGGGTTACCTAGAACTCTCGGTCTAGTTTGCATGCCAAGGTTCTCCTATTTTAATTCAGTTATAATGAAAAGAATACAGGACATGGGTTCTGTTTTTGCATTTCTCAGTTGTCAACCAATGAGACTCCTGCACTGGCTCCTTCCTTCCTTTGTAAGGTGGGATGAGGCTCCTCTATTTAGCTCACACATCTGCTGTGAGGACCAGATGATAAAACCACAAAAGACTCCATCACTTTGTCCCATGTAGCTTGATGTACATCCAGCTGGGTGTCCAGAGTGGCCTAGTGGTTAGAAATGCAGGCTTGGGAACCTGGCTGCCTAGGTTCCCGTTTCTGTCTTTGTTGCTTAGAGCTATATGATCTTAACAAAGCACACAGTGACTTTGGCTCTGGGTTGCTCATGGTCAGGCTGTTGTAGCCATGGGGTGGGTGGGTTGATAGAAAGCCTTTACCATAGTGTCTGACTCACAGAACATTTTTTTATTCCTGGAAAAGAGAATACTACTAATCTAGAGGGCTGGCTCAGTTGGTACAGTGCTCGCTACGCAAACACGAGAGCCTGAGCTTGGTTCCCTCAGAACTCACATGGGAAAGCTGGGTGTGGTAGTGCATGCCTGCAATTTGCAACTGGTGGAGACAGAAGGGTCCTTGGGGCTTGCTGGACAGTCAGACTAATGAAATTGGTGAGCTCTAGGTTCAGTGGGAAGGGAGGCTCTGTCTCAAGAAACAAGATGAAGAATGATTAAGGAAGACACCTAATGTTGGCCTCTGACCTACACACACACACACACACACACACACACACACAGAGTTTCAGAACAGCAGACCTTCAGAGACATTTTAAAGACCCACAGATAGTGTTTTCTTGAAGTGGGAGTATCTCTGAGAGAGTAGAAATAGATCATATGGAGGCTGTAGGACTGGGTCCATGCTCAGTCCTCTGAGGGCTGATAGGAGTGAGGATCCCAGCCCACACTTAGGAAGTGGGTAGTCATGCATCATGGGAGTACAGGTTAGAAGGTGGGGCTTCTTACTGCTGTGCTCATGACATGTACAGCTAAGAAAATGCACACAGTTTTGAAGTGTTTCCCAAAGCACCTAGCCTGTACATCTGCCTGAAAACCTCTGGCACATACCTTAGGCATTGGTTATTGAAGTTTTGGTTATAATGTGGGGAGAAGAACAAGCATCTAGGGCACTGGAGCTTTCTCCGAGGTCCTGCACAAACACGGCAGTGGGCAGAGCTGCTCTGTTGTCACAGGAACACTAAGCAACAGGCTTTCCCCAGGAACACAATCTTGGAGAAAGAGGGAATGCCCATGAAACACCAAGACCCATTTACTTTTCCTTCCCGTATTTCAGTAGAGCAGACCAACTCCAGCTTGAGCCCTCTCACATCTCAAGACTGTTTTTGAATAATGTGCTTGTCATGTTTGTGGATAACCCCGTGAAGGCCTTCTCCAATGGGGAAAGAGGGGCTGGGGAAGCTGGAGCCACAAAAAACCCTTCACATGACTGCCCTGGTCCAGTTATTGCCCAACCTGCCATTGACTGAGACATAGGCATTCTTTTGCTTTCCAAGGGTCAGAAGGACCTGAGTTCATGTCTTTCTGTCATTATCTGAGGCAGTTCCATCCCTTCTAGGGCCTCTCATCATACTTTATTTTGATATTTATTTATTGTCCACACATGTGTAACAGTGTGTTTGTGGGAGCTGGTTCTCTCCTTCCATCATGTGAGTCTTGGGGCTCAAACTCATGTCATGAGTTTTGTCAGCAGGGGACTGTCTGCTGAGGTGTCTGGAGGGCCTCTGTTATCTGCTATCTTAAATCTCCTTCCCATCAAACAAAACAGAGGAGTTGACAAAATAATGACCATGAAAACCTAAGCCCTTCAGATTTAAGTCACCTGCCTCTCGTTCTCTCATTTACAGGAATGCTTAAGGTTAGCATGGACATCTTATTCTAGGGGAGCATCCAGGAAGTATAGCATCCCGGAACAAAGAGATATGGCAGAGCCTCTCTGGTCCTCTCCAACTGCAGGGCATGACTTCTCGTCATGACCGAAGACAAGGCTAACACGCACGCTAGTGACTCTTCCAGTTTCATTCTCCCGAATGCTCAGGGGAGCTTCATGCTGCACATTGAAAAGGTCTTCTCAGCCATAGGCCAGCATCTTCCACATTACTGAGTATGATAAAAACCATACAAGGGCAAAATCTAGTCAACTGCCTGATAAGGCAATGGTCCAGAGGGAGAGAGAGGGAAAGCCCTCCTTGTGGTTTCAGGTTCTATAGTGAGCTCACCTTCAAGAAAAAACTTCTGTTTGAGTTTTGGCATGATATCAAAGGATAGCCATGGTTTTTTAAAAAGGCTACACAACACTGTGCTCATCTGTGGAAGTCAGATTTCCTTCTGCACTCTTCAAACAAAACAGTCTTCTAACCTGTGAATGAAGCCGCCAGCTTGGGAACCTAGCTGAACATAACAGAGATTTGCATAGACCAACATTGCCACTTGGTTTATTAATTTTTTATTAGTTTAAAAATGCAGTTTAGCAGAAATGTGTTCATTTACATCAACATATAATGAATTACGTTTGTTACTTTTAAGTAAATATTTTAGAATAGTTTATGGAAGAACTCTCTACACAAAGGAAGTTCTGTGGAGTCTTTTGGCTTTTAAAAAGGAACTGAAACCAATGTGTTTGAAGATCATGTATTCTGGCCAAATTATCCCCTTTAGGGATAGAAAATGCAGAAGTGGGAGTTCGAAGACCCCAAATTTCAGTAGTTACTCTGAGTGATGGAGTCGTCTTGTGCCGCAGAACCTTGAATGAGAGCAGAGTTTGCCATCCCTGGTCCAGTGTTCTTTTCATTATATCAACAGCTGGGGTGGTGCCTGGTAGCACGTTGGAATTTGAACATTTGAATGCATATGTATGTCACTAAGGCTGTGTCTTTGCTGGGGCCATCTTTCAGGCTCGTTCAGTAACGTCAGCACAAGTAAACATCTTTTTCAGTTGGATTCCTGGCCATGTGAATGCTGCCACTGGCAAGTGGGTTCTTGGAGAAAATATTGATCTAAGTCAAGAATTCTTAATTCGGTTAATTCAGTTTATAATAGATTTGATTTTGATATAATTTAGAAACTTATTTTTTAAAGGAATATGCCAGGCAGTTCTTTTTTGAAGTTTACTGCTGAGTGAGGTGGTACTTGCCTGTCTTCCCTGATCCTAGGAGGTAGAGACAAGAGGATCTCGAGTCCAAAGTCAACTTTGAGTGATGTTTGGAGAGCCAGCCTGGGCTACATGAGACTTTGTCTCAAAACAAAACAAAACAAAAAAAGTTTATGACCCCAAATTATAAAATGAAGGTGACATAAGAGATTTGCTGTTTATAAGTCTCTGGGAAAAGAAATATAGATTATTCTCCTTCCAGAATTGCCTAAGAGAAACCTGTAGCCCCACGCCAGTGCTCCTTGATTTGTATTTCTCATTATTCTCAGGAGACACTTCACCTTCTCGTAAGAGCTCAGCAGGTGCATATAGACATGATAGATAAGACCTGAACTGTGGTTTCCTGGGACAGACACAGCCTTCCTGGGGCCTGATATGTAATTTGCAGCTAAAATTGGGAAAATCCGAATGCTGTTATTCCTTGGCTTGTTTCTTTCTTCTCTTTAGTTATGGGGACCCTGAACATTCCCAACAGCAGCCTTGTAGTCACGGAGGGTGAACCCTGTAACGTGACTTGCTCTGCCCTGGGCTGGACCCCACTCCCAGACATTTCCTGGGAGCTTGAAGTCCCAGTAAGCCAGTCCAGCTACTATTCCATTCTGGAACCGGGTGACTTTACAAAGACCCTGAGTGTCCTGGCTCTCACGCCGCTGGGCAATGGGACCTTGACCTGTGTGGCAGAGCTGAAGAACCTGCAGGCCAGCAAATCCTTAACTGTCAACCTAACTGTGGTTCAGCCCCTGCCTGGTAAGTGAGCCTCGCCAGCCAGAAAGCTATGAGCGACCATTTCCAGTTCATGGGAGGGTCAGGCTCTTGGTCACTATACATGGCCAACCTGGACTGTGACCTTGACGTTCGGTGGAGATAGTGATGTTGTCAATCCAGTGGCATGGGCTCAGTCTATGATCTCACCTGTTCTTACAATTCCTTCTTGAAAGTTTTTCTTTTTCCTAGCTGCAAATGAACCACTGCAAAACCCTGTCCACTACTTGGATAAGAAGACAGCAGGTTCAGACACAAATACTTGACTTAATGTTTTTCAAAACTGAAGCTGGTGGCTAATATTTATAATCCTAGCACTCGGGAACTGAGGCAGTAAAATGGCTGAGAGTTTGAGGCCAACCTGGGCTATGTAGTGAGTTCCAGAGAAGCCTGGTTTATAAAGCGAGATTCTGTCTTGAAAAACCAAAACAGTGTCTCATTGTCTAACTTGACTAGGTGACAAAACTTCCAGAAAAAATACACTGTGACATAGCAGGAACTCTAACCTTGTTCATTAAAGGGACCCTGTGGAGCCTGTGAGTTCTGAGCTGGCAAGGGTACTGTGGTGATGTGGTAGGACATGAAGTTTATTTAGAAGAAGGGATGCTGTTGGGCATAAACCCAGGGCCTCATATGTGCCAGGTAAGGGATCTACCTCTGACTTCAACTCCAGTCACACGAGCCCTGGAGACTCACAGTAAACCCCTCATCTTACAAAAGAGGAAGGGGGCCCTGGAGAAAGCAGGGAGAATCTCTTATTCACTTTTCCTGTTTCAGTATTTCTTGGTTTGTCCAAGTAGCTCTCTGACCCCCAGTCTTCATTTTCACATGGCTTCGGTGAGCATGTGTCTGTACATATCTCTCTCTGTCTGTCGGCCTTTCTCTCTCATAAAAATTCAGTTTTATTCTGTTCATGATAGTCTATTCCTGTCCTTATTCTTCTTGGTGTTCAGCTTGGTCTCGGGCTGCCCACCCCCTCAGGTGACTTTCTGACATTTTCTTATTAGCTTTTGGGCTCTCGCTCAACCAGGTGCTCCTTATTCACTTTGCTTTGCCCATGTCCAACCCAGCTCTCCCACAAGCTACTTAGAGACAATGAAGTCTGGTCCAGACTTTGACAGGCAAGACTGAAAGACAAAATTCTGTTGGCACCAAACAGACAAGAACTGACGGTTGAAAACCCACATTTTACCAAGATAATGAGGCAGCCCAGAGCTCTGGTTGATGGATGGCCCCTTCTAGAAATGAATCCTATGGATTAGCTCTCTGCCATCCTTTTCTTCTGAAGGAAAGGGCACTTCGTTCCCATCAATGGAAGTCTTCCTTAACTGGGACTGCACCTTAATTACAGCAGCTGTCGGCCAGAGGGCTGGGAAGGAAGGCTCTGCGGGCGGGCAGCAATGAGCCTTGCTTTATTGGACTCATTTGCAAAAGGGTAATTCGTTTCTAAATTATTCATCAAGATAAGAGCAGCTGGTGTCTGGCTCCGTGTTGTGTGTTTTATGCAAGTTTTGTTAGCTGCAGACCTCCTTCAACCTTGCCCGTGGAGCTAGAGGAGCTAGGATCAAGTTCATGGAGAGTAGAGAGGTGAGCCACCTGTGATAGTTGCCAGACTTCCTGGGGTGGGGGACCCCAGTTCTGTACCCCCATCTGTACCACAAGGCTGGGGGGTTATCCTTAGGTGAGCTCAGAAAGTCTAATGGACTTGGGTCACAGAGTATGTGCTGCCCCAGAGATCAAACACTCACCTGAAGAAGGCGCGTGGGAAGCCAATGCTTGTCTTCAGGGCTGGTTTCTCAGTTCTAGAAAAACCAGTTTTCTTAGTTACTGAAACCACAAACCTGTGGACAGCAGACAGCCACATTAGAAAGCAAAGACCCTTGGTTATGTGTTGGGGAGAGATGTGAATGAGTGCTTACTCGCTCCAGATAGGAGACTAGTGATGCACCAAAGAAATCGTGTTACCCAAGAAGTTTATTGGGGTCACTTACAGGATTATGAATGACTCAAATACATCACCAGATTGATGATTCGGGACCACTGTAATCATGGAACACCCTGCACGACTTGCAGGCAGTTTCATTGAAGGGTCTTCCAGCAATTATTACAGCTTATATAGCTTTTGGGAAGAACATGTGAGTCTTGTGACTTTCGTTACCTTCCTGAATGTTTTGATCCTCTTCCATTTGGGACTCTTCCATTGAGAAGAAGGAGCTACACAACAACCCAACAAAGAAATATTCTGGTGAACAGCATGGCCCCAGCTGTGCCTCTTTGGGTGTCCACTTAGTACTGGTTGTCCTCGTGTGTAGGTTGTGAGGTGAAACCACATTCTAGGGCACATGAGCATCTTCTCAGATGCAATGATATAGTTTGATTTCAATTCATTTCCATGAGAAGTGACAAAGTCAGACAGAAAATGTGGTAGGCATGATCCTGTTTCCCCCCCTGAAGTCATGGTAGACAGGGCAGCATCCTTTTGGGGTCTGCACAGCAGGAGTGGTACTGTGCCTCTCTGTTCTTTCCAGTGACTGCAGGCAATCTTTGATGTTCCTTGGATTGGAGAAGCAGCCCTCTGACCTAGACCTTCTTTTCCGCATGACCTCCCTGATGACATGACTCTGGGCACGTCACATGGAGTTCTGAGGCTCGGTTTTCCTGCATGTGAGATGGGCAGGCAAGCTGTTTTGTCTCCTGGCTATGGATCATTGACTGGAGGAGCCTGGATGCCTGTGCTGAGGCTCAGCCCCCTTTTAGAAGCTCTCATTTAATTGTTTTTTATGGAATATGATATCTTTGATATTAAGTTCCTAAATAACTGGTTTGAGAGTACTTAGCCTAAAATCTTAAACCCTGCTTTCTACTTTAGCTGGTCAGGTCCCACAATCTATATAGACCATAGATGGATGCTCTGTCTAGCCCATGTGACTTGGGAGGAAGTTAATTTACTCCTCTGAGCCCCAGTTCTGTTGTCTGTGAAGATGAAATAATTGTAGCACTTACCTTGGAAGAAATAAGTATACTGGAATGTCCAAGACAACTAATCAATGTGATTCCTGCTCCAGAGCAGGAAGGACAGAAGGGCGAGCAGTTTTCGCAAACATTAATGCCTCACACACCCATGTCCTCTCCGGTCAGCTTGGGTTTTGCATGCAGTGATGACATTTTATGGCAATGCAGCTTATGTTGAGAAATTCTACGCAACCGCTTTAATGTTGTGCTAACTCTTTCCAGACAGAACATTTGGAAAAATGATTCTTTCCTTCACAGATAGGGAAAGGATGGTCCCCAAGAACACAATAAAGTCAGTTCCATGTTCCTGAGGAGCACACAGGGGTGGGAAGAGCTTAGGGAGCAGGGCTTGAAGTTTAAACCTGAAGATAACCATAGTAGTCAATGTGGGTTGCTCAGGTAGAGTGTATCCACCCTCTCAAGGGGCTCTGTCACTCACCTGAGTCATATATTCACTGCCCTGAACAAAGCAGCGGCCATGCCTTTCCAGATGCCCTGAAAAGGTAAGGCCTGGGTGACGCCTTTCTGGAGGGATTGTTCCACAATGACAGGGTCTGTGACAGAGTAGGAAGTGTGTTAAGAACCTGGCTTTTTTTGTGCTGAGCCATAGGGTAGGTTTCCAGGGCTCTTTCCTATCTTATCTACACTGTGAACAGATTGGATCACGAATCATTCCAGGAACCTGTTTTTCTACCTATTATCATTTTTTGGCTTAACAATAAGACTCTTGTTTTCAATGGGCTGTGAATGATTTATTCCAAAATGACTTTCTACTAAACAGGATTATCCATGTTTTATACACACACACACACACATGTGCACACATATATGTAACAGGAGGTAAATGAACAACATTATTAAAATAAGACACCTGGACAGTTCCAGTAGTGTCTTATGTTTCCTGATGACCCCAGGAAATAGACTGGAGTAGAGGAGACTTGAGTAGATGTGTCTCCAGGGAGAGACTTGGAGGAAGACTGGACTTCCAGGGAGAAGTGTCAGTGTGGGGCTGTTACATGCTGCTGGGTACGGTGGCTGAAGTAAGATGACAGTACAGATACCACGAGTCTCCCATTCCCTTCTAGACTCAGTCATCAGCCCCAAAGGGTGGCCTTTCCTCTGTACACACGCACACTCAAGGAGAAAGCAGTCACTCTCTACTCAGTTGAGGAAGCTTGTGGAATCCAGCCTGGTTCGACAGAAGATTGGAATGTTAAGAAGGAGAAGAGGCCATGGGCAGGGAATGTTTGAGTGGTTAATAAACATGCTGTCATAAGTAGGGAGAATTCAAGCCTATCTCTTACATCAGGAGCTAGGCCTCCTGTCTAGCCCCAGCCAGTTCCCTTATCATGAAAACGTGTGACATTTGCAAACTTAGGTTTGAGAAAGGCAGTCCATCTAACTTGATGTAGGGTGTCCATGGCGATTGTATACACATGAGTTCTACCTCAGAATCTTTCACACACATTTTTTGAGTTTAAACAAGCTGGTAGAGCAAGACTTGTGACTGGCAAGTGAATCAGAGGCCAAAGGCAACCCAGAAAGTAAACAGGGGCCACCACAAGAGGGATACGGTTCTCTAGTGGGAAGCCCAACATGGCTGAGAGTTAAGAGGCTTCCGCACAGATAGAGGTCTGCTTTTATTCTGAACTGTGAGAGTCAAGAACGTAGCTCAGACCTTAATGATATCATTATTGTGTTCATGGTAAGGGAAGCATGGGAATATCCCATAATGGGGCAGAGTGGCCTCTGAACAGACTGTGCTTTCATTTCCTTGCCACCCAGACCCAAATAATCACACAAAATTATATGAATTGCAACAATGTTTGGTCAAGGGCTCAGGCATATTCCTAGCTAGCTCTTACATCTTAAATTAACCAATTTATATTATTTTATATTTTACCATGAAGCTCATAGTTTGTTACCTCATATTTTACTTCTTGGGTGACTATGTAGCATCTGCTTGACACTGCCTTCTTTCTCTCTGCATTCAGTTTAGTTTTTCAGCCTAGCTATTGTCTGCCCTGTCACAGGCCCAAACAGCTTCTTTACTAATGAATGGTAGCACACAGAGGGAAATCCCACTACAGTGGCCTGAATAATATTCTGAAAGTGTATGCCACCAACCTTTTGCATGTGAAGCATTTGGAGTGTCCTTGAAATCCTCTTGACTCTGTCACTGGAGCAGGTTTTGAATCTGATTGCTCAGTGGGCATTACAAGTGATTCCCAGTGTTGTGCTCTCTGACTATGGGACTTCTTTGTGACAGCATCCCAGTTTTGGGGGCTGGGGAGGTATGATCAGGAAAAGACATAATCCTATCCTCTCTCTAATATCTTTTTAAAACACATTTAAACATTTCTGAAATTATATTATGTTATTTCCCCTCCCTTTCTTTCCCTCCAAATCCTCTCATATACTCTCTCTTGTTCTTTTTTAAAATTCATGCCCCCTTTTCTTTGATTGTGTGTGTGTGTATGTGTATATATATATATATGTATATATTTCAAAATATATAAATACAACCTGCTCAGTTTGAATAATGCTACTTTTACTTACATGTTCTCAGGGCTAACTTGGTTGTGGACATACAATCTGGTTGTTCTTCCCTGGAGAATAGTATTTTTTCTGCTCTCAGTATTTCCCAGTTGCCTATAGTTCTTTGTGTAGGGTAAGGCTCCCTCTCTTTCCTATCTTATTTCAGAGAGATATTAGGGGAAGTGGCAACAGATGGCATTAGAAAAGTAGTTTGGACTTCCTACATCCTGCAATTCTTCTCTGTATATCTTATATGAGGAGAAAGGAGAGGTCTAGACCTGTCTCAGTGTATCTGATTGCCCAGTGCAGGAAGCAGATAAGAACTCAGTTCTTTAATCCATCCACCCACCC
>JABTXL010005929.1:29154237-29184579 GCA_025134845.1 Neodon shergylaensis
CCATCCATCATCCAGTTATCCACCCATCCATCCATCATCCATCCATCCACCCATCCATCCATTATCCAACCACCCATCCATCCATTCACCATCCATCCATCCACCCATCCATCCATCATCCATCCACCTATTTGTCCATCCATCTACTCATCCATCTACCACCCATCTTTCTGTATTTCCATTTAACCATCTACCCACCTACACAACCCTCTCTTTCTGTTATCCATCTACTCATCCATTCCCTGACCCATCTGTCATTTATCTATCCATTCATTATGACTAGCATATTCCAGGTATGTAGGTTATGAGGAATATAATATACAACATATGAACTCAAAGGAGTTAGGACCAGTTTAGATTATAGAAGATAAATAAGAAAAAATGGGAAAAAAAAACACAGTTTGAAATGACAATAAATATAAGCTGTTAAAAATAAAAGTAAAGCAACCATCAAAATTGTCCAACACTTTCTAATTCTCTGGAAGGAAATAAAGAAATATGAGCAATTCATGAAGAGCGAAACCAAGTATCTTTTAAAATAACATAATTCTTCAAAGCAAAGACAATTACCTGGTTTGTTTTCAGACAAATCTTTACTTTTAAAAAAAAATTTTTCGAGACATGGTTTTATTGTGTAGCCCTGGGTCTCCTGGAACTCACTGTTTAGATCAGGCTGGCCTGGAACTCACAGAGATTCACCTGCCTCCATCCCGGTGCAGCAATTAAAGGCATGTGCCACCACCACCTGTCATCTTTTTTAAGAAGGTTATTTATTTGTGTGTGTGTGTGTGTGTGTGTGTACTCACATGAATGCAGTGCCCCCAGAGGCCAGAAGAGGGCCTCAGATCCCACTGGATCTGGAGTTACACACATTTATGAGCTGACCTATGAGGGACAGAACTCTGGTTTTTTGCAAGAGCAGCAGGCCCTGTTCATTGCTGAGCCACTTCTCTAGGCTTGCCTGTGGCTCTTTGTGCAGTTGGATTCTTGCTTGTGGTGACTTCTTGTGCAGTTGAGTTCTTGCTTGCCTGTGACTTCTTATGCAGTTGGACTCTTGCTTACTCTTTATTGAGAACTGAGGCAAAAGTGATCCTCTCTAAACATGCTGCTCATATTCTGACCATTTAACATAGGCAGAGGAACAGCAAGCTACAGCTGCAGGATCAATTTTAAGCAAAGTTCTATATGGGGAGAGCTCCCAAGAGAGATGTTCACCGTTAGCCTCCCTGGCCAATGGTTCCAAAGCAAACCCCATGTTCCTTCAGAGGAAGCCTGTTGTTTTATATTTCTAGGGACTAGCCTTATCAATGAGGCAGGCTGACAGACCTTGTAGAATCCAATGCACAGTTTCACAGATCAATGTGGTTGTATGTACTTTGACTTCTGTGTGGTTTCTGTTTGGGCACAGAGGAATGAAATGCTATTTAAGGCTCCCTCAGGATCACTCATGTACTTTTTATGAGCCAGGACTTTCAAGGATTGTGGAAATGCTCCATCTGGGCTGATTTAGCACTTGAGATGTAGGTAGTATAACTTAGGAAGTGTATATTTAATTTTAATGAAAAATGAATTTACATGACCACCCAAAGCCAGCATGTCAGCTCTAAGACATGGTTATAAAAACCAAACCAAACATATAAACAAAACAACAAAAATACCTAGGTCATTACTCTTCCTTTTTATTTCCTTCCATATTTTCCTTTCATTCCCTGCTTTTTCTGACTCACTTACCTTTGCCTTACTCCGTGCCTACTGGATACAGTAAGATACTAATAGTATTGGCTCCACAAGAGGTTAGGAAAACTTACACAACTGCAGGAAAAATGCAGTTAGTGGTGGGCTCTGCTGGGTCCCTGGGGAGAGCTGTGTGCCCAGGGTCTTTTGCCCTCCCATAGGGTGCTCCTATTACCTTTGGTCTGTGGGATCACAGAGCTGGGAACACGGATGCCAGGACCTACCATTCTCTAGTACACAGTTCTGTCTAACCAAGGGCTTTCCCAGCATGGTTATCAGAGAGCTAACCCTTGGGAGTAGCCTTGCTGGCCCACCCTTGTGCAGCTCTAAGGAATGTGGGAGGTTTAACCAACTGATAATTGGACTTGGGTTACAAAGACCAACTGATAATTGGACCTGGGTTACAAAGTATCAGTAAATACTGGGATGGGAGATACTGTTGGGGTCTGAGTCACTGAACAGAGGAGGGCGGTTGGCCAAGAATGCTCTGCTGCATTATAATGTATTATATTGCTGAATATTACAATGCTGCGTCTGCCTCCTCCTGAGTACTGGGATTAAAGGTGTGTGCCACCACTGCCCAGCTTAATATTTTATTTGTGTTTTAATAAAAAAAAGGCTTGCCTCATGATCAGAGGGTAAAACTAAGCCACTAGAGGCCAGGCAGTGGTGTGAGTTTAGGGCCAACCTGGGCTACACAAGATCAATGCAGAAACAGATCCAGGTGATGCTGGCTCACAGAGATCCATCTGCCTCAGTCTCCCAAATCCCAGGATTAAAGGTGTGTGACACCACTGCCTGGCCTCTAGTGGCTTAGTTTTACCCTCTGATCTTCAGGCAAGCATTATTTATTAAAACATAAATAAAGTATCACTATAACACAAGATAATTTAGATCCTACTCTAATCACTGAGCCTACAAGGTACAGATGTTGCTAAGCTTTCTTCCTCTTGCCGTTGTAGATAGTATTGGCGAGGAAGGCTCATCGCTGCCGACCTGGGCCATTGTACTGCTGGCAGTGGGCTTTTCCTTGCTCCTGATCCTGATCATCGTTCTGATTGTAGTTTTCTGCTGCTGTGGTATCTCCAGGAGAGAAAAAGAAGGTATTGTTTTCATGTAAATTTCTATGCGGTTTTGAATTTGTGGTACAAGCAGTTGAAGTGAGCGAGCTTATCATTCAAAAGATGAGTTTCACCACAGTGAGATGCCACAGCAACCTGGCAGATGGCTGTCATCATATAGGCAGTGGACAAGAGCTGACAGGGAAACAGACACACTATTGGCTGGCATGTGAACAGGTATGGCCACCATGAAGAATGGTATAGAGGTTCTTCAGAGATTGAAAATGGAATTATTTGTGATCCAGCTCTCCCACTGCGGGATGAATATGCATAGGAAATGAAACACGTGTTTCAGACACACATATGCCTTCCCATGATTATTGCAGAGCAGTTCATGATAGATAAGATATCAAAACAGGCTGAGTGTCCATCAACAGATGACTGTTAAAGGCAGTGCTACACACATGCACACACATACACACATGTATACAGGCATACATATGTGCATACATATACACACATGAACACATCTGGATATACATAGCAAACACACCCATCACATTCATAAATGTATACATACATGAACGCACACACATGCATACACATACATGCATACAGATGTATACACACAATCACATAATGCATATACACACATGAACACACACACATGTAAAATAGACACTTGTGCATGCACACATACATGAATATACACATACACACATTGACATACATAGGCACACATGAGTACACATACAAGCATGTATGTGAACATGCACATATATACATATATACTTAACATTTATCCACACAAGGGGATACCATTTAGCTTTAAAAATGTAGAAATCCTGTTATTTAGGACAACATGATGAAATTGAAGACATTAAGAGAAATGAGTCAGTTACAGAAAGGCAAGTGCAGTGTGATCCTGCTTGTTTGTGGCATATCCACAACAGAAGTGGAAAGGGGGTCTCCAGAGTTAGGGATGAGGGATTGGGACATGCTGTTTAAAGGATTCAAGGCTTTGATTAGAGCAAACGTGTTCTGTAGACCTGTATCAGTCATCATAAATCATGGCTTGAAAATAGACCTTTAATGTTTTCCTTTAAAAGTGATTCATGTATGGATTGATGGGTGTATGGATCGGCTCCATCTAGTAATTTCCCAATGCCCACTCACATCAACTTGTCACAGTGCCTGCAAATTTACATATTTATATTTTTCACTCCTGTGCTGCCTTAATGAGCTGGGACAGAGGTAATAGGGATGCTGAGCAAAGCAAAATTGCAACTAAGAGTCAAGGCCTTCGGACTTTGACAGGAACCATGGGAAGGGTACAGGGAAGAGAGAGCCATTCCTCTAGGGCCCAGGAAACCCTATCCAGAGACCAGGCTGTTCCCACATCTGAGAAGGTGATAGATGCTAGAGGCCTAGGTTACTTGACTTCTGTACTTATTTTCAAGGATAGACAGCTACGGTGATATGTCCTATAACATACAATTGCTTTTCTAGAAAAACATTGGTTGGGACATGCCTTTCCCCATTCTGTGGGGTTTAAAATGTCCCAGTACAGGCAAGGGTGGCTGCAGAGGTAAAAAGAAAAACATGGCACACGCTAAGTCAATGGAAAAGGCACACATGTCTCATGAATAGATGTGCCAGGACACTCCCAGCTATGCGGAAGCTGCTGGTGGTCTGGAGATGGGGGTCTAGGATGAAGGGCCTTGTTACAGAGTTTGACAGTCTGAAACTTGAGTGCAGAAGGATGATTTGACATGTGACAGCCCAGAACTTCCTAAGTGCCGAATCTTTGTCTTTTCTCTGATTTGAACACTTTCTACAGTTAAATTATTTTTTTGTAAGAGCTGAGGTGCGATGTTTGGGTGCCTGTCACTTGATTTGCGTTGTTAAAGTCGCGAACGCTTTGTGTGTGCACCAGGTGGATCTACTGACTGTTTTCCATTGATCTCTCTGTCAACGAGACATGCCTGGTAAATCCCATGATCTAGCGTAAGGACAGGGTCTGACTGTAGCTCCTTCATGGAGCCTGTGCAACACTGGGTATCAAATTCAATCAGTATTCACTGGGTACACAAGGGGCATCCATTATCTTTCAGGTTCCCACAGAGTATTTACTTTTCTGATACTGAGTCTGTTTTCCTTGGGCTTTAGTTGTCTACTAATTCAGTGCAGGGTTACTCTGAATACGGGCTGGGTCAAAGTGAAGTTTATCATGTCAGAGGGTCAACACAAATTAGAGTTGCTTTTAGAACCACTGTCTCCATTTTGCTAATGGGATTTTCTTTCTCCCATACCCTCTTTTGTTTTTCAGAATCTAGCTATCAAAATGAAATAAGGTAAGTTGGAAACCTCTTCAGCTTTTGGCCAAAACAAAGCCAAGTAACTATGGCAACACTCATGCACGGGACTATAGGGTTTGGGGGATAATGCTACTCAGTATGTACTGCAATCAGACACTTTGAAAAATATATCCAATCACAGACTCATAAACCAACCGTGGGCCATCTATAGAGGACTTGCTTAGGCTCTCTAAAAGATGGAGGTTGACTGAGCAGCTGGCATTTGCAGCTCTCTCCACAAGAGGGCGCGGTGCCCTGTGACTGTTGGTGGCTGTTGTCCTGCCTGCTTTGAGCCATGCACTGCACAGATTGCACCAGGACTTGAGGCATGTTGCAGGACAGAAAGCCGTGCCAGACAGATGCCTATAAGGCATGTGGCGTTGCTCTGGTAGACAAATTAGACACTGTCTGCGGCTCGTCCCAGCACTAAGAAGACAGAGTGAAAAATTCCTCTGTTTCATACACCATTCAGAGTGTCCGCAGATTGATTGATTGATTGATTGATTGATTGATTGATTGATTGATTGTTTTTCGAGACAGGGCTTCTCTGTAACAGCCCTAGCTGTCCTGGAACTAGCTCTGTATACCAGGTTGGCCGCAAACTCACAGAGATTCACCTGCCTTTGCCTCCTGAGTGCTGGGATTAAAGGTGTGCCACCACTGCTCTACTGCAAACACTTTTTTAAATTTATTTATTTATTATGTATACAATATTCTTTCTGCGTTATGCCTGCAGGCCAGAAGAGGGCACCAGACCTCATTACAGATGGTTGTGAACCACCACATGGTTGCTGGGAATTGAACTCAGGACCTTTGGAAGAGCAGGCAACGCTCTTAACCTCTGAGCCATCTCTCCAGCCCCTACTGCAAACACTTTTGAGGAAGATAATTCCAGATTCACAGAAATACATGCTAGCTGGTATTTTCACAAGAATACATAGTAGACAGTGTATTCTTAGTAATACATGGTATCTGGTGTGTTCACAGAATGGGTGATAGCCAGTGTGTTCACAGGAATACATGGTAGTCAGTATGTTCATAGGAATACACAGTAGCCAGGATGTTTGTAAGAGTACTTGATAGCCAGCATGTTCACAGAAATACATGGTGGTCAGTGTGTTCATAGTAATACATGGTAGCTGGTATGTTCACAGGAATACATGGTAGCCAGTGTGTTCACAGGAGTACATGGTACCTGATATGTTCACAGGAATACATGATAAACCAGTGTATTCACAGGAATACATGATAACCAGTGTGTTCACAGGAATACATGGTAGCTGGTATGTTCACAGGGATACATAGTAGCCAGTGTATTCACAGGAATACATGGTAGCCAGTGTCTTCACAGGAATACATGGTATCTGGTATGTTCACAGGAATTCATGGTAGTCAGTATGTTCACAGGAATGCATGGTATCTGGTATGTTCACAGAAATACATGATAATCAGTGTGTTCACAGGAATACACAGTATCTGGTATGTTCACGGAGATACATGGTAGCCAGTATGTTCACAGAAATAGCCAGCGTGAATATCTCTACTTTCAGAGTCACAGAGTTACCCAGAGTGTTTCAGATACAGCAGTTTTGTTGAAGATGTCTGCAGCCACATCCAGCAGTCAGTGTTTATTAGATAATATAGTTTCTAGGCTCTGAAATTTGAAAACCTCTTTGGCTATGTGCAGTACCATGAATGAATGTGTAATGGTTACCAAGCGACAGGTTCTTTCCATTCATCTTCCAGCCCTGATAAAAAACAGGTTCTGAGAGAGGCAGCTCCATTCTGAGGCACCATGCAGCAATAGTCTTGAAACTGTTCTTTGGGGCCTGATGTGAGATGAGGGAGAGCAAGGAAACAGATCCTGGTGCATATTTTAGCATTTCTCTTGACCATGGTTACCAGGGAGTCATAGCCTGGATTCCCCCTTGGCTGAGCAGGGTGATTGATGGTTGCCATGACCTTTGGTTCTGTTCTCAGGATTTTAGAGGATTTCAAGGCTCAGTAAAGGAATCCATAGTTACTCAGCAAAATGCTGGAGAATAACAATAGGCACATACAACCACATGGGTAGCCATGACAACAGCTAAGACCCCCTTCCTCTGTTACACTCATACCTTTAACAGTTGGGTGCTGCTCTGAGCTCTGCACAGGTTTCAATCTTGCTGGTTTCTTACCATGGCTGTATAGACCTTTTCCATTTTGTGGCTGAGGGTACTGAGGCAGAGAGATGATATTTATAACATTCTGCTTTGTGGATTCAGGGTTGTAAAGAGGGCAGCTGCTCCCAGAGCCAGTCCCTCACCTATGTGCAGGGCCTGGTATAGAAGGGATTGCCTCGTCCTGGGGGCATGATGATGACTTACTGCCTGTCCACATCTCCCGGCTTTTCCTTCACATTTGTCCACACTGCTGTTTCCAGACACTTACATTTTTATGTTAAAATAACCACACATATTTTTCTTAAAGATGCAGTAAATATTTAGTGTAGAAAAGAAATTAAACATGAATAGTTCTGAGAAACAATGTTAATACTACCTGTAGATCCATTGTCTAAAGGTAATCAGTGTTACATATGTTAGTGTATGCATGTGTGTGTGACCATGTATACAAGCAGAGATATGGATGCAGGCATTTTGTACAATCTGGACCCTCACAACTGTTATCTAATAGCGTGGGTTTTTTTTTCTGCTAACAAATAGTACTTTGGTCTGGAAGGTTTCTTTTTTTCCAAATGGTTTTAATTTCATTGTTTCATGAAAGGCATGTATGTAGTTTTAGTATCTGCCTTTTCTGCTTGGGAAGCACAAGCAACTGTCTATATCAGCAAACACTATAGACACTTTTATAAATAAATCAATTTTATTAGAGGGACTGGAGAGATGGCTCAGAGGTTAAGAGCATGTTCTGCTCTTGCGCAAGACCTGAATTCAGCCCCCATGCCGGGCAGCTCATGCCAACCTCTAACTCCAGATCCAGGGTATTAGACAACCCCTTAACTCCTATGGGCATCTGCAGTTCATACCACACACAGGGTATTAGACAACCCCTTAACTCCTATGGGCATCTGCATGTTCATACCACACACAGACACATACATATATGTTTAATTTAAAACATCTTTAAACATTTTTATCGGTATAGATTTGTTTTACAAGGTGATGGTTCATGACATTTTTGTTCACAAATGTAAGTGGAGGAAGGTGTACACAGCATGAAGTTCTTAGATACCTGTGCTGTGGCCTTGGCCAAAATTCACTAGTGAGTCGGTAGCCTCACCATGCTTCTCTCAGACCTCCCTTAGATAATTGTCTCCTTGTCCCCAACGGTGACATACTTCTGACATCTTTTCCCACATCGTAAGCTTAGATCTACGTAAATGAATCGCCACAAATCTTCATTCAAACATGTCTGCTCTCCAGGGCTTTCTACAATGAGGCCCATGCACACTGTGCCATGTGGGTGGAGATATTTTCTGATGACAAAATGCTGTGCTCTTAGCTGTATGTAGGATTTATTCTTCTCGGCTTTATGTGGGACTTTGACAGTTTTCCGTTTGCTCCAGTAGGAAGGGAATATCATTCTCCGAGTGTTCTCTTGTGTCCCTGTGGAGAACTTGAATGCCAACCTTGTTCAGAGTTCTGGGTCATCCGCATGTCAGTGAGGGCCTGGACACACAGTAGGTGACTGTTGCCACTGTTGTCCAACTGTTGTAATAGGAGCGGCGGGGCTGCGTTCCCAGCGCCCAGCCACCTGCATGGTTAGCTTTACCTGAAATAATTACACAGAAACTGTATTCTTTTAAACACTGCTTGGCCCATTAGTTTTAACCTCTTATTGGCTAGCTCTTACATATTGATCTAACCCATTTCTAATATTCTGTGTATAGCCCCACGAGCTGGCTTACCAGGAAAGATCTTAACCTGCGTCTGTGTCGGGTGGGAGAATCATGGCGACTCCCTGACTCGGCTTCTTTCTCCCAGCATTCTGTTCTGTTTACTCCGCCTACCTAATTTTCTGTCCCATGAGGGCCAAGGCAGTTTCTTTATTAGTTAACCAATAAAAGCAACAGATAAGATACAAGACCCACCTCCATCAGTCCAACAGCAGTCCCGTGTCCACTGTCCCCGGCAGCATGGACGTCTATCACTCACTTATGTTAGCCCCTTGGGTCCTCTGTAGCTCATGTGTGAGCCTTCTTCAGGCGTACATCACAACTGTTTCCTTAGCAGACACTCTTGGGAGTTGAGTATAAACGTTTTTCATTCTCTGGCTATCCACCATCCAACTTTGCTCCCTGGGGAGCTGCACTCATCTCTGCTCTATTTCGGGGGATAAAACCCACTGTTTTGTACAAAGGGATACACAGTAATACTTTTGGTTTTCCACAACCCCTAGCTCTGCCGTGACATGAAGGCATCCCCAGAAACCGTGATGACAAGCGGATGTGCCTGGATTTCAGCAACAGAGGGTGGAATAGTTGCACTCAGGTTCATAGGTTACTGACCCTGTGTTTACATAGGGGCACTTGGGGAGTTGAGTCCACAGACCTTCCATGACGAGCCCCATCCCTCCCTCTCGCTGGTATGCAGGAACACACAAACCATCTACCTTTGCTGAGCAGAAGCTGTAACCGAAATGCTCTAATTTCAGGAAAACGGCAAGCGTGAAGACAATCAAAGCAGAGCCTGAGACAAGATTAAAAAGTGGAAAGGAGAACTATGGGTACAGTTCAGAAGAAGCAAGGAGGGCACGTGAGTAGCAGGCGGGCACGGGAAGACCTCCAGAGGGAGATGTGTGGGTTGCCTGGACACCAGCTTCTCCAGTAGGAAAATCTATGCACAGAACAATCCGTGTTTGGATAACTTTTTAGGAGAATTTTTAGAGTTAGGAGTAGATTTAACAATCAATCTCTCTTTCTGCTGAAAGCATAAATAACGTTAATAACTTTCAAGGATTTTATTCCCCTTTAAAGCTATGTGATGACCCTTTAATGTACTGCATGCAGGCAGTTTCTTCCAAATGTAACTCGATTCAAGTTCAACTGAAGCACAGAACTCTGCTCCTGATCAGCCAGACAGGACAGTTGTTAGGAGGCTAAACTACTGTGAGAAGTCGTCCACAGAGTCTCATCTTCTGTTGTCACACGAGGTAGGGACTCTCTGTAGGCAAGGCCGCAGCAGTAGGATTTGAAAGAATGAGGTCCAAGGGAAGGCGGCACATAAACCAATCCTTAGCACTAGAAAGGGTTGTCAGCCACATGGGTTGGCAAAAAATAAAAAATAAAAAAATCCCCTAGACCCCCAGCCAGTTGACCCTTGCTAAGATTGGGGTTCTAGCCTTCAGTATCCCGATCCTTTGACTTCACCTAGGCTGCCTCCCTGGTGTATCACAAATTCTATGCATCACATTAAAAAGTTCCACAAAGCATGGGCTGCTGTATTGGAGAAACCCCCAGCCTCTTCCTGGGTTTCTTGCTGCTGTGTATTACCCATTAGTATTTTTAGCATTTTACAAGTAGCTTGACTGAAATCGTGGCTTAGACCCAACCTCTCTGTCCTACCCTCAATGTGCCCTATGTTTATTTTCCACGGTCAGCTACTGAAGCTGTGGGTCATCTTGTGTCTAGATGAGACCACGGTGTGAAAAAAGGAATTGATTTTTACATAGAGCTTGAAGTTCTAAGCTTATGTGATGGAAAGAGATAAACAGCTATGCGCTGTTTGACCTTTCTTTATGACCCAACTTTTTCCCACTGGGCTCCACCCCTTAAAGGACCCATCATTTCCAATAGTCCCAAGTCGTTAGTACATGCACTTCGAGGAACATCCCAGATCTGAACTGCAGAGATTATTTTAAGCCAGAATTACATAGGAGCAAATATGCTTACATATAAATTCTAATTAATTATTGGAATATGCAACCTAGTTTCTTAAAAAAATCATATATTGCACTGAAAAAATTCTTTTATTGCAGAGATTGCTTCTCTTCCTCCTAAATCTGGTGAAGTCAGCCTTCCAAAACAACACAACTACAGCTCTCCTTATCAGGTAATGTAGAACATTTTGAAAATTTTTAAAATAATTTCAAAATGCATACCTTGTGATAGGTACACATTGAATATTCATGACGGAAGAAGGGCTCTCTTCTCCATCTATATTTCAAGCAGACAGCCATTCTGGAGTGGGGCGGAGAGAGGAAGTATCTCTTGCTTTCCTATAGCAGTGGCTGTAAGTCCAGCAGATGGTTTGGAAGGATGTACTCTGACTAGGGAAATAGTCACCTGAACCAACAAAGTCATGAACAACATGCAACTTATTTTTTCTCTTTGATGAAGGTCTCCAGGACGTTTGCTGTCCTGTCTTCCTGGGATCTGTAGAATTCACGTTTACACTAGTACTTTGGGCTCCTTGTCTCATGGAAGGATGCTCGGTGCTGGGATCTGTAGAATTCACGTTTACATTAGTACTTTGGGCTCCTTGTCTCATGGAAGGATGCTCGGTGCTGGGTTTGAAAAGCGGGAGAATAAATGTGGTTTGCCCTGCATGTGAGTTCTATGGCCATGAAGTTGACAGTGAGGAAGATCTTGTTGGGACTGGAGTTTGGGTGGAGATGGGAAGAGTCCTTGGTCAAGAATATGGCCAGAACCGTTTGGAGGTTGGAGCTGCCATTGACAGAGATTGCTGAGGGACGAGAGGGTTTGGGTACAAAGAGCAATATTTATGATGAGCATTTCTGAGGTCTCCATTAGACGTCATCGGAGACTCAGTGTGCAATTGAATGCGTAAGTCTGCAGTGTTTGATGGACAAGACAGTTAAAACTGTCAACTGTGAACACAGCATGTTCATTTTCTAACACACAATCAACACTGGTTATTATACATGTAGGAGTTGGGGTTAATGTTGCAAAAAACAGTTTGTATTCTGATATCATAGGCAAAGCATTGACAGCAACCTTCTCTGACCTGTACAAGTAAAATGCCTAGAGAGACCCACTCCAGGGGATCCCACCATGGGGGCCCCAATTAAGGGTGGACAACCTTCTCATTCCTTTTGGAGAAACTGCCTCTAGATTTCCAATCACTCACTGGGTGGTTTGATCTGAGCAATGATTTCTCTTGGCTTGTGGTGATGGCACCTAGCAGATGCACCGTTGTGGTCCCTGATCGCTCTTTTTGAACACATGGATTGATTTAGATTTCCAGGGAGCTCTGCTCTGTGGTTTCCTCCCTCCCTCTGGGATTCAGTTGCCTGCGTGCATTCCGCCAGTGACACGGAGCTTTTAAGCTTTATGTGTGCCGGAGACTGCCTGATGCTAGGTTAGGCAGTTTGGGGACTTAAGTGGTGTTAGGGGAACACAGGGAGCCAGCGGAGGAGATACATGGGGGAACTGTGGCAAGCATGAAGGTTACTATCTCTTAGTATACATTGTACACATTGTAGTCACCCCCTCAAGCAAAGTGGCAGGGGAACAGAGAGGCCAGTGTTTCTCGGTAAAGCAGATCCTTAGCTTGTGTGCCTGGAAATGGACCTGGAACTTTTGAAGCAGGGGAAAGGAGACAGGCTTTCTTTAGAAGCACTGGTGTGGTGACAAAGAAGTGGCAGTTAAAGGGAGCAATGAGTAGACTATATGCGTATGTATTGTATATCCAGTTTTGGTAGCTCAATCTGGGTGGAATCACAGGTTGATAAAGACACAGGTGGCTGAGGAGTTCACTCCCACCCAGCTATGAGCATTGTGACTAAGTCACACTTCTTGTTACAGTGACAAGATGCCTGGCAAAGGCAACATAAAGAAGGAATGGTTTCTTTTGGCTCATGGTTTGGAGATACAGTCCATTAAGTTCCCACAAAGTACAGAGAGATGGGTGCTGCTGTACCACCTCCTTTCGGTTCAGTATGGGACCCCAGCCCATGGGGTGGTGCTCTTACGTTCAGAGTGGGTCTTCCCTTCTCTTAGACCTCTTTGGAAACACTCTCATAGATAAGCTCAGAAGTGTGTCTTTTAGGTAATTTCAGGTTTAGCTGTGTTGACAGTGAAGGGAAGCTATCCCACATGGATACCCCAAGTACACACTTCAGAAGCCCCCATCTCCCCAACACCTTTCTTGGCTGCCTTTTTCTATCAAGAGTTTCCTGAAGACAAGCCCACGTGTTTGCCTAGGAAGAGATCCAAACAGGGTTCACTAGATAATTTCACCTGGAATGTATCTGGTGTGAGTGAGGAATGGGAATGCTGGTGCTTGAACAAAAGAATGGAAGATGACATTTCAGAACTTCAAGAGGATGCTTCTCAAAGCTGTTCTGAAAATATTCAGGGAGAGAAATTTGACAGTTTCAAGCCATGCATAGCCAGTTAAGTGATCAGTTGGTGGGGAAAAATAAGATAGTAGCCCTGGTGCTGAATGTACCGGTAATGGTGTATTCTGTGTTTCCTGGGGGGTTTGCAAAGCGTCAAGGCGACCTTAGCATCAGCAGTGAGTGTTGAGGTCCGTGCAACACCAATCAGACCCCAGAGAGAACTGTCTTTGCCTAGCTAGAAACTTAGTGGAGATATTGAATGGCTGGTTCTTTCCATTCCCAGTGGGGGATTTTAGGGAAAGCATTCCCTAAACTTGACAGCGTGGTCACGTTCAGCCAAAGGGTGGCTGTGCAGGTGTGGGTCCCAACACTGCCTCTGGGTAGCCCATTTGGAGTATGAATTGCCATGGGCTATGCTTTCTGGGAGTCACATTGAGTAGCCAATGAGCTGGAGGGGTGGTGGAGGGAAGGGCTGTAGCCAGGTGGACATAGAATTTTGTGAGGTCACCTGGACACATGAAAGTTTCTAGTGTGGCCACAACAATCCATTTCTTACAGTGATGGTCAAGGTGACTTTTAAGCCCAGGGGTTCCTTTGAAGGCCAGATCCCACATCCCAGTCTAGTCTGGGAGTCTTAAAGGTGTGATGGGCACTGTTCTCAGAACACTTGACTCCTGTAAGGATGTTATCATCTGTGTGCCCTCCATCCTCCAGTTCTCTTCCACCCCGCTCTGATCTCTGCTCCTGGAATGCTAAGACAGGTGTCTGATAGCATATCCTTTGTCTTTTTATCCTCTCTTTTTGCTGCTTCAGTGTGGCTCCAATTTGTCAAAGCTCACCTTACATTGACATGGGGGCATTTCTGTACACACGTGCCCCTTAAGGTCAGTGCTGGCTCCCAGCTCTTCTCCAGATGCTGGCCAGTTAGAGTTCAGGGCTGTTGACTACATCTGTGCTGCTTTGCAGAACCCCCCCCCCGGCCCCGCCTCCCACCCTGCAGTCTAAACTGAGCTCTCTAGCTGTGAGCCAGCCTGCAGCCAGTACCGTTCCTAGTCTGGGCTGCTGGGGAGCTCAATGGGCCAGATAAATGGCCTATCCATAGAGACACAGGGTGCCACAGCCACAAAGGCTCCTGCTTGGCTCTAATAGGCCTTGGAACGGGCAAAGCTTAATTCTGTAAATAGCGCAGCAGCTGCCAACTAGGAGCTCAGGGCTATGTGCAGCTCAAGAAACAGTAGTGTATGGGACTATTCAGACGTTTCCTGTCTTTGCCACAGCTTCTAGTACCTCTGAGATCTACACACGAGTATGCATCTCCAGGCTGGTGAAAGCTGCTGCCTATGCATCTTCATCCCGGGCCATGTGGCATGATTCTAGTTACGACCTAGATCAGGAAAGCTCAGTTTTGGAAGGCTAGGAGACCCCCCATCTCCTATAACTCTTTCTTTTCCATGCCTTTCCAGGGTGCTGGTGTCCATGCTGCCATAGTGATGTCTTGTGAGGGTGGGGGTGATGCTCTTGGGTCAGACTCTTCTTCACCTTCTGATAGTTTCAATATGGACTTGTAAAACTTCAGAAGGGTGAGGGATTGTCACAGGGACAGAGTCTTAGAGGACCGGTGATTCTAGGTGTGCACAGAAAAGACCAGGCATTGTGACTAGAAGCTGTGGGAGGATAAGGGCTGCTGTGGGTCAGTCACCACGGAAGATGGTGAGTTCTATCCATGGGGTAAGATGCAGGCTTTCAGAACCACTTAACCCTCCAATGCCTGGAGCTCTTTTTTGCTCAATCACATTTCAGCCTTTCCCCTCATGGGGTCTTCCCTGAACACTGGAGTATTAAAGCTTCACTTATTTCATGTGTAAGAGTGTTTTGCCCACATGTATAGATATGTTCTTGTATGTTCAGTGCCATGAGAGACCAGAGAAACAGTCAGGCACTCTGGAAGTGAAGCTATAGATGAATGGTTCTGAGCCGCTGTGTGGTTACTAGGAATGGGACTTGGGTCAGCTGTGAGAGCAGCACACGCCTCAGGGGGCTTTTGACTCAGGAATGTATAGCCTGATTCATGCCATACCCTGATAGACACTTGAGGAATGCTTCCAGGTGCTGGATTCCTGGATTCCTAAAGAATACATGCTGAATATGCGTGGAGCCTATAGAAACCTGTCTGGTACCCTGGGATCTCAGTGCAGCACACTCCAGAAGTACTTGGTATACTTGTGCAAGCTCTTGGGACTCTTCCAGACCATCTAGACAAAATCAGGTCTAAGAACCAGTCTTTTCAAATGTCCCCAAGTGGTATGCCTGGGGACAATGTTTTTGTAAACTCAGGCCTGTTTCTAAGGCAGTGCCCACTCTGAGTTCCAGGAGGCTTCCTAAACTGTGCCTGGTGTGCCCACTGTGGTGAGATTCTTACATCATAGGAGGAGCTTGAGATGGTTCTGGGGTGCTGTGATCAGCACCAAGTGTAAGGTTACGAGGCTCACACACCCCACCATCTGTGGCAGCATTTTTTTTTAGTCTTCGGTGTTTTAGATGCATCCTAAGACAGACCACATTCAATATAGGTGGAAGATTAAGATTTTAGGCTGCAGACCTCAGCTCAGGCATTAAATGTCTAGGAAAGTTAGCAGGAAAAAAGATAGATTGTCAAAATGGGCACATGCCAAGTGTGACCACTCTTCATTGCTGGCTTCTCTCTCAATAGGGTGTGTGATTAGGGTATAGAACAGGCCATTGATTACTAGAAAAGAGCATGCTGGGTAATAGAGAGAGCTCAGGTATAACATGGTAGACACATCTTAGGACAGAACTCACAAGGATTTAATTTTTTTTTTTTTTTGCTATGAATCACAACCAGCTCATTGGACAAGTGAACTCTTTCCATTTTGGTCTAAAACCATGGACTTTAAGAATGTTTTATATTTAGATGAATATTTAACACAAATGGCCATCCTTCCTTCTTCTCTTCTGGGGCCTTCACTTGCTGTCAGTCAATTTTTCTGGTTGTTTTTAGCAATTCCATCTCTTTACCATTCAGTTTTCGAGGGCATATGAATGTTTCATAACCTGGCTTGTGCCTCGCCCGCTAATCCATTCCTCCTGTTGAGATAAACAGAAATAAACCGTGATAAATTTAGAAAGCGGCAGTACATTTGTGCAACCCAGCAGTGCAAACAGAGCAAACAACTGCAAAAAACCCCAGCACTCCCAGCAGAAGGCGCCCTCCAGAGAGACCCTGGCATAGACAGCTCCATCCTCCAAGCAGGCTTCCTTCCCTGCCGCAAGACTTTTCCCACAGACCCACAACGTTCCCCTGCAGCTGAATAATTCATCCTGCCCCCCTGCATTATTTAAGATATTCGATATGCTTGCCGTGCCCTGCAGTCTGAACTGCGGCTCTCGGGGCTGGCAGGGAAAATGGGTTGCACGCAACTTCTGTGCTTTTGAGACAGGGTTTCCCCGTGTGGCTCAGGCTAATTTGAACTCGTGTCTCAGTCTCCCTGGGGCTAGGCCTACCAGCACATGATAAGCTTGTGTCACTGACTTTGTGGAGGAGCCCAGGTTAATTTGGGAAGTTTCTGAATGAGAAATCAGCACCACACAATGCGCAGGAGACATGGAGTGGCAAATTTCCAGTCAGGGCTTCTGTTTTGCTTTTGCTCTTTTAGAAGAAATGTGTGTTATTTGAAGATCTCCACAAATGTCTTATGTTTTAAAAGGAGAGAGAGAGAAAAAAAACCTACTAGGTAAAGCAAGAACTTCCATGGGAAAATTAGCAAACAAAACAAAACAGCGAATCTTTGCATCTGTAATATTGTTTGTTAAAAGTGGGTCTTGGATTATAGGAATGAGCTTGCTCTTGGGCTTGGAAAGCACCAGAGTGTGTGTTGCTGGAGGAAAAGGAGGAGAGGGTGTGTCTTTATACAGTTGTTCATCTCTGCTCCCTCATGCTGCTCAGGTGAGCACTGAGCGGCAGGCCCAGCCAGTGAGCACACTGACCTTTCTGCTTTTGTTATCAGGAACCCAAAACACGCCAGCCCAGCCCAGCGAGTCATCCACGGGTTTCCTTTGACGTCGCCAGTCCTCGGAAGGTCAGAAATGCAACGTTGGTGTAGTAAAGACTTCTCATGGCCGTACTTTGTGTACACCCACCAAGTCGATACCGTCTTCCTCTCCATCCTGAGACTGGGCCTCAACTTTGCCAAAGAGGCCACCTTGGAGTCACCGAAGCTGATGCTTTATCGTGACAGGAGGAGTCCGTTTTCCTCATACCAAGAAGAATTTGATTTTGAAATGTCTCATGGTTTTGGTGAATTCCTTAAAGTGACTGAGCAAAACCTGAGGGTCTGTCATGGAGATATTCCTCGTGGATTGACACTCCTGCTTGGTAACCCAACAAAAGGCAGACAGGACTGGATTCTGCCATGACTTTCAAAATATTTTTGTTGTCCTATATCATGGTAATATGCTATTTATGTGTGTTTTATAGCTAGGGGCATTGCTGTATATTGTCACTGAACCGAGAGCATAACAATTAGAATCAACTGGATCTTTCTAGGTGGACTGGCACTTCAGAGCTCAGTGGGTTAAGTAAAAGGAGAAGCAATGCCAGCTGCATGTGCAGATGACAGTCAATCCTGGATGCCCTCTTATCCTTGTCCCCATGTCTGTGCGTGAGTTAGGGGTGGACTCTGCCTGACAGGGCACAACGCTTGCATGATCCAAGCATCATGGGAGAACTGGAAAGAGATATCTATTTAATAAACAAAGAGAAAACAAAACACCTTATACTATCTTTTTCTATTGTTGTGTTTTTAATTTATTGATGGGGAGAGTCTTCTGTTTTGTGTTAATTTCATTGGTTAAATAAAGAGACTGCCTTGGCCCTTTAATAGGACAGAAAATTAGGTAGGTGGAATAGACTAAACAGAATGCTGGGAGAAAGAAGCTGAGTCAGGCAGTCACCATGATTCTCCCACTCCAGACAGACGCAGGTTAAGATCTTTCCTGGTAAGCCAGCTCGTGGTGCTACAATTTATTCTTTGAGAATTTCATAGAAGCAAACAATGCATTTTGATCCATTCTGTGATCTCAACACCTCCTCCAACTTCTCCCAGACCCCAACACCTACCACCCCCCAGCTTCATGTCCTCTTCTTTTCCAATCAGTGCTACCACATGTGAATGGGTATGAGCAACCTACCAGGGGCCACAGCACATAAGAAAATAAAAAGATTGTCTTCCTCCCCTGTAAATGGAGATTGCTAGTTTGTTCCCAGGTGCCCAGACCTGAATCACACAGAAACTATTTTAATTAAAACACTGCTTGGCCAACAGCTTAAGTGTATTTCTATCTAGTTCTTACATCTTAAATTAACCCATTTCTATTAATCTGTGTATCACCACGAGGCTGTTGCTTACTGGAAAGTTTCTGGCAGTATTGTTCTCCTTCGACAGCTACATGGCTTCTCTCTGACTCCGCCTACTCTCTCTCTATATCTCTGTTCAGATTTCCCACCTGGATTTACTCTGCTCAGCCATTGGCTGAAACAGCTTCTTTATTAATAAATGGTAATAAAACATATTCACAGCATACAAAGAGATTCCACATCACTCCCCCAGCAGCTATCCACTGCTCCTCAGTTTATGGGTGGGGACTTGTGAGCCTCTCCTGCTCTGTCCTAGTTATGGTTACTACTGCTGTGATGAAACACCTTGACCAAAGCAACTTGGGGAGGAAAGGGTTTATTTTGCTTACACTTTCATATCACAGTTCATCATCAAAGGAGTCTAGACAAGAACTCAAACAGTGCAGGAACCTGGAGGCAGGAGCTGATGCAGAGTCATGGAAAGATGCTGCTTATTGTCTTGATTTTGCTTATCCTGCTTTCTTACAGAACCCAGGACCACCAGCTCAGGGATGGCACCACCTGCAACAGGCTGGGCCCTCCCACACCAATCCTCAACTAAGAAAATGCCCTTCAGGCTTGTCTACGGTCTGATCTTATGAAGACACTTTCTTAGCTAAGATTTCTTTCTCTCGGAAATGACTATGGTTTGTGTTAAGTTGACATGAAACTATCCAGCACACGCCATGCTGGGATGTTGACTGACTTGGTCTTGCACAGGCAGGTATGGCTGCTATGACTTCTTGAGTATAGTGGTCCTGTGGTGTCCAGAAGGCATTGCTTTTTACAGTCCTCCCTGACCTCTGGCTCCTACAGTCTCTGCCCCCTTTTCTGTAATGGTTCCTGAGCCTTGGTCGGAGAGGGGCTAATTCAAATGTCCGTTTAGGGTTGAGGCCTCCACAGTCACTTATGCCCTGCACTTTGACCCATTGTCCACTGTGTCCACTGCATGAGGAAGTGTCTCTTGTGGGCTGAGCATTGGTGCTGCTATTATTATTATTATTATTATTATTATTATATTATGTGTATGTGTATATTTTGCCTGCATTAATGTATTGCACCAGTGTTCACACTGCCCATATATGCCAGAAGAGGACATTGGATCTTCTGGAACTGGAATTAAAGATGGCTGTTAACTACCCTGTGGATGCTGGGAATTGGACGTGAGTCCTTTGAAACAACAGTCAGTGCTTTTAACCATTGGCCATCTCTGCATCTCTGGTGCAGAGATTTGGGTGATAATCCAAAAAGTCATAGTACTTAAAAATGAAGTTGTTTCCAAGAAGGAGGTCAGGAGACCTCGCCCGCGAATGGCTCAACATCTCCTGGGTCTTCTCATCCTGTATAAAACCAAAGTGGATGTTAGGATCCAGGATGAAATTTCTGCCCTTTCCAGATCCCTTCTACACCTAGGTTTGCTCAGTGAATTTCACTTCCTGCAGCTGGTGCACTCACATTTAACCTAGAAGCATGGCCATTATTATCTCAAGCTCTAGACTGGTTAGTTCAGGTTTCTCTGTGGCTAGGAGTTAATTAATCTCATGTTTAACTATGTTACTGCTAGGGTAGAGTTTGGCTTTTTACATATGTCAAGGCTATTTCTGTGAAGCCCAAACAAATGCTTATTCACCCCAGATAGCAAGCCTATGACAGCCCAAGGTACGGATACCATTAAAGTCCAACTTGTTGAACCGTAAGTTTTACTGGGGATAATTACAGTAGCAGTAACCGCTCAAAGACAGCTACATTACAAAAGCCCACCTTAGTGTAGGTGACAGACCACATATCTGGAAACCTGGGGCACACTGTACAACCTGCAGACAGCTCAACAGGTTGTAATGTGTCCCTTCCAGGTCTCTCAGTTGGTCTTGTCTGAGAGGACTGGTGGAAGTCTTTACTGCTTATGTACTCATGGGAAGAAGGGACCTAGTGAGTGTGGTTGATTTCAGGGACTCCTTGGGACTGTTTTGAGTTATTTACTGCCTGTCTTAAAAGCTTCCCTGCAGGATGGAAAACTTCACCCTTAACTGCTACCCAACCTTAGGTTCCAGCCAATTCTGTGGAATTGTTAAACAAAAGATCAAGATGCATTCCTTGTCACTCAGAACTCCTACAGACTCACATAGCACTACTTAAAACTTAAGTTATTTAAACTAAATAGAATTCAGGATCTCTCCCCTTGAGTATACCAACACATTCCAAATGCCCAGGAGTCACTCATGGCCAGGGGCTACTCTGTGTAGACAGTCAGATGACAGGTTTTCACTGTTGAGGAGAACTCTGTTGGACAGTACTCATCTACAGAGAGAGACTTGGGGATGACCTTGACATGTCATGGGCTCTTTCACACAAACACAATCTGTGTTTTCCTTGGTGTGAAAGCCTGCAGTCGACCGGCTTCTATTTATGGATTCCGCAAACCCCAAGGCAGCTCTCAGCTCAACATGGTGTTTTGCTGATGTGGTAAAAGTGTCTTTCACTTTGCAGTGCAGACAGCTGAGGCAGGCTCAGGAGGCTGGGGTGTGAGGAGGCGATCAGCAAATGACAAGGACAAGGCTGCTTATCCGGAATATAGATGAGGGTCTCTGGTGAGGAATGCCGGATGAGGTTGCAAATATAGATAAACAGTACCCTCAAAACCTTGAGCCGTCAAATTCTGGCCATAGAAATGCCCCCGTTTGACTTCCTGACTGATTTTGAACTTGACTGCTCATGCCTGATCTTTTTAGGGCCTTCTCTTGTTGACTTAGAGCAGGACTGAACTGGTGATGACAATACCCTGAGGATAACTGGAAGCATTTTCTCTGCTCCATGTGGCTCTGACCTCAGCAAATCATTAGGGAGGTGAAGGTTGCCTTGCATGTTCCTAGCAATCAGAGGGCATCAAAAGTGGATGGGGGCCATGACCAATAAGAGTCACATCATCAATATCTTGTCCTCGGCACTGAAGTGTTTAGGACACCTTGGAGAGGAACCGTCTATCCTGTTTGGAGATGGAAAATCTCATCTGTGAAACAGTTGGAAGCTGAAGAGTTTAGAAAGGAAAGAAAGGGGAAGATGGTAAGGGGAAGATGGCAAGCGAAGGCTCAGGAAGATGGAGCAAGCCAAAGGCCTTCCTTAGGAAGGGACTCCAGTGGCCTTGGAGCATGCACACAGACTGAGAAGGCCTGAGAGGACTAGCAGTGGTAGAGTTGGCTAGACCCGTATAGAGCAGATCCCATAGTTTTTGTGGCCTTAAGTGGAGGAACACAGCCAAGCCTAGGAACCCGCCCTGGACTAGCCTTGGCCAGAAGCCAGATGCCCTGTGAGCTCACTGATAAGTTAGTCTCTGGGAGGGACTGAGCTGGGTAAGGTAGTGTATAAAGGGTGTGGATGGACAGGGGGAATGTTCAGGAAGCAGAAATCAAGGAACAGTGAGTGCATTTGTGAAGTCAGAAGGAAATACAGTCTTCCCAGCAGCTCCATGGCTCACTCCCCCTCCCCCACCTAGACTAGGACACTTACCGGAAGTGTACATGACCCGGATGTTCCAGGCATGCACCTTCCTCTGAGTAGTTCAGGCCCTTTGGTACCCATGTCCACATCAACAGGACAAGGAGACAGAGTGATGAGCTTCTGAGGTTCCTCCTCACTGTCACAGGATGCAGGAATTTTGTCTTTGGTCCGTTAGTCAATTGTCAGGAGCACCTTGGCCCATAGGGCAAAATTCTCATTAACGGGTGTGTGACCCGAATACCCAAATGAAACGTCAGGGCGGGCGGAGGATGCTTTCTTGGGTGTATGCGAGCTGGCACTGAAGCATACATGGCTGGCAGCTTGGTTCTAATCTACTTTTGGAACAAAGTGGCGTTGGCGGCCCTGTGCGGAAGCTTCGTTCTGTCCGGTGAGTGCAGTACTTTGATTCCTGATTGGCCCCATTTGGCTTCCTTCATTAGTCACAGAGATGTTCATGCAGACAGGCCAGCAAGCCAGTGCGGGCACCTATCCTATGCTCACCCAGCGTGGCCCGGTGGTTGGTACTGAAGCGCCTAGCACCCTCAGCCTGAAGCACGGAGTGGGGGTGTTTCTGCAGGCCGCACATGTTTGATTCCTCCCAGCACAGCCTGGAATCCTTGGGCAGGGACTGACAACTGTGTTTGTGGTATCTGGTGGCAGACTGAGTCCTAAGCAGCCCCAATTGTCTGTCTTGTGACGCTGGGAGCATAGACCACTTCTAACTGCAGTGGGATTGTTGCCCATTAGGGCCCGAGGCAGATCCTGAGAAGATCGCCCAGGCAGTGACCTCAGGCCAACAGATTAGAGGTTGGTGTCCCACATCCTGATAATGCTGGGTAAGGCGCCAGCCAGTAAATCTGAGGGGAAAGTAGCCCAGAAGGCGTTGATTCTGTCTCTCTGGGAACCTAAAGAATGCACGTGTTTTATAGGATAACTTCATTTGCAGCTGGTTAACACTTTTCAGTTTTTTGGATAATAAAGTCTGAGGTAGTTCAACTAATAGAAAAAAAATCTAAATAAAAAACTAATTTTTTTATTGGTGATGGAGGTTTTTTCCCCTTAACTTTTAAAAAATTAATTCTTTGGAAATTTCACATCATGACCCCAATACTGTTCATCATCCAGTCCTTCCATATCCATCCACCTCTCCCTTTAACCTCTTCCCCAAAAGATAATAAAAGATAAAAATTAAAAAATAAAAATAACCCCACAAAACTCTAATAAAAACAAACTATCTTGCTGACCCCTCTGGGCAATGGCCTCTATCATATTCAGCCTTCTCTCACACCAACCACAACTGTTATGTCTCTAGTTCCACCACATGTGTGCTACTCTGTTTTCTGTCCCTCCACCTCTCCTCCTCCAATCCTCCTCCACCCCTCCTCCTCCTCCTTTCCTCCTCCTCCAATCCTTCTCCACTCCCTCCTCCCCTCCTCTGCCTCCCCCTCCTCCACTCCTCTTCTACTTCTCCTCCATCCCTCCTCCTCCACACCTCCTCTTCCTCCACTTCCTGCCTCTCCAGCACACCTTGGAATGTAGTGGCATCAGAATCTGTGGTGTGACCTATAGTTTATTCTTTTGCCCAAACAGATTTACTTGCAAATGTTCATTGCAATGAGTCCTTGAAGGCTTCTGGCTTTTTCTATCCACAGTACCCGGGCTCTCTCTGAAACTCCTCTTGGATGTCATGGAGATCCTGCAGGTATGGTTCTGCAGGACAGCCCCTTTATCCATGTCAGCAGTTCATAGGAGGAGTAGTTATCGGGGTGGGTCAATGTCAGTTCCTGGATCTGGGCCTGGGCTTCCTCTGTGCCCCACACCCCAGACATGAGAGGTAAAGAGTAGAGCCAGCTTGCCCATGAGTACATCACTACTGGCACTGCAAGTCAGAGAGAAGTAGAGGCCAGCTCTCCCTAGCACACTGACCAGAGAGGGGCAGGGTGCTACTCAGCATGGTCCTCAGACTTCAACATGGTTTCAGGCAACTGCCCAGACTATGGACATCAGCACGACCTTTGGTGGTAGCACTAGCCATGAACATCAACACAGACCCTGGATGCATTACGACACAGCCGTGGCCCTCAGCAGCAGCCATGGCCCAGATGATGAAGATTTTCATTCCCTTCAGAAAGTACAGGTTAAAACAGGAGCAGCATAGCTTCTAAATGCTCCTATCACTGGAGTAGCAAGGATGGAAAGCTTTGTTTCCTTCCTGCCTCCTCCCAGCTTCATGGTATGTTTGCATGCATGCAGCTCTGTACGCTGCATGCATGTGTGCATATGTGAGTGTCTATACATGAGTACATATTTGATAGATGTGTTAATTGCATGGATATGTATTGTATGTAATTGTGTCTACATACATGTGTGTATTTGTATGAATATAAGACTATACACATATATGGTATGTGTGTACTTTTGTGTGTTAGCGTATGTGTTATATAATTTTGTGTACATGTGGACTCCGGTTTAACACCCCAGCTTCAAGTCTAAATTCTCTTTCTGTCCACCATTGATAAGAGGTCCCTCTCTACATACAGGGATGGCAGCTGGCCAGGGACTTCTCTTTTCTTCCATTGTAGTTTTTGGTCGGTGACATTTTCCTGTTCCTCTGACATACTTCTTGCACAGTTACTCACTAGTACACCCTCCACCCAGTGGCCTTTAATTCCTCTGATGATTAAGAAATTACTTTTACTTTTTGTGTATGAATGTTTTGCCTGAATGTATGTATATGTACCACATGCAAACCTGGTGCCCTTGTTAGCCCGAGGAGGGTGCTAGATTCCCTGCCACTGAGGTATAGAAGGTTGAGAGCCACCATGTGGCTGCAGGAAACTGAGCCTAGATCCTCTGGAAGAGCAGTAAATTCTCTCGATGCTGAATGTTCTCTCCAGCCCCCTCCTATAGACTTCACTCCAATCGCTCAAGCCATTCTGCCTGCCTGACAAGACGCTCACCTTCCCTGTGCCCTCCTAACTCCTGGCTTAAGTATCTCAGTTGTGTTAATATCACCATAAGCATCTCCTCCCTAGAGGTGGGTTGCTCAATGGGGCATAAATACAATGCTGGACAATTATGTGTTCAATGTCTGTTTTCTGAATCAGTTCCCTGCAGGTAAACAGACTTGACTCCTCATCTGCCTGTCCTCGCCTGTTCTGATGCTGCTTGCATTGGGACAGGCACCTTCTGCGAGTTAATCCAAAAGCTAGGAGGCAGGTGAACATGTGTTTTCTTTCTAGGCTGTTTTAGGAATCCCTGTGCGTGCTCAGGGGTGGCCACCCACACTCATTGGCTTTTTACCCACCAAAGCCTCTCAAAACAGGGGGCAGACAGGGCTAAGTGTGATCATTGTGATATGTTATTGTAAGGTTGGAGCGCCCCTTTTTGAAGTCAGGAGGCCCACAGAAGTATATTGCAGAGGAAGCTGGGAGAGAAGTGACTGAGCCTGGGGTATCTTACTGTGTGACCTGTGAGGTGGTGTTTGAACATCTGAGACACGTACTCATGTGAGCAGAGGTCTGGCTTATCTCCACATGCATCCAAGATTACTTACTTGGTTTATTTCCTTCCTTCTCCCCCTCCTTCTCTCCCTTCCATTCTTCTCTGGAACTATGACACTGAAAATACTCCATGTACTAGGCAAGAGTGGACCTCTGAGATAAGTCACCTATCTCTTTTGTACTTTCCATTATTTGTTTTTCTTTAAAGATTTATTTTATTATTTATTTGTCCATATGTATGCATGTCTGTGTGTGGTATCCATACATGTGCAATGGATACCTATATAGGCCAAAAAAGGATATCAGATTTTTTGGAACTGGAGTCATAGGTGACTGTGAGCTGCCCAATAAAGTAGCTGGGATCCAAACTCAGGTCCTCTGCAAGAACAGCAAGTACATTAATCTCCAAGTCATCTCTCCAGCCCCTTTGACTTTTAGTTTGATACACAGTCTCACTAAGTAGCTCAGTGGCCTTGAGCTCACACAATAACCCAGATAAGGCTTCAACTTACAATCTTCCTGCCCTAACCTCTGAGTGGCCAGGACTGCAAGCTTGTACTGCTAGACCTGACAGATTTCTCAATGATTATCATGTGCTAGGATTCCATGTTGCTTGGAAGGAAGCTTCTGATGCCCCACAATGCCTAGAAATACTGCAAACTCTTCCTATGTCCCCCAAACATTACAAAGGCAATAAGCCTATTTATAACCATAAATACCTCACTGTGTATACAAGTGTAGAATGTCACAGTGTAAGAGACATTGAATTGCCTATGAATGCAATTACATTTAAAAAAAACTTGGGGGTTGGGAATTGCGTTTGGCTTTGTTAGGAGGCTCAGCAAGAGCTGTTGGGCCCTTTTGGTAAACTGCAGCTAACTGAAGTCAGGCTGAGTATCTCTGGGATCTCCTTGGGATATCTGCCAACTCTCTTCTATTCCCTGCCTTTGACTAGATGACAGCTTTTTTCATAAATAATTGTACAAACTTTGCTGTGTCTTTTCTTTATAAATTTGCTTCTCTGTCATCTGTGGACATGGGGGATTTGTCTCTCCTCTGTCACTGAAATACTTGTGAAGCTATCTGCCACAGCTCAACACTAGCATCCACCCGATGACTCAGAATCATGAATTTGTATCTGTAAACCTATCAGGGATTCTGAGTACTCGCCCTTGCTCCTGTCATGCGTCAGGAAACACAGAAGTGATTAAAGAAAAACAAATGAAACCTAACCAAACCAGATATGCTTTCAAAATTTACAGAAATTCACACTCAAGTCCTATAAATATTTTCCAAGTATTGAGTATGTATCTCACGATCCAAGACATATGACTTAAGTGTCTGCTGATGACATGATCCGTACTATTTTAGAAAGCAGCAGAAATCGTCAATAAAATATGTTTCCGTCTTGCAAGTCCACGAATACTGCATGTGAAAGTTATATAAAAATCAAAAATTAATAGCAGAGGAGCAAGGAATAGCATGCGCTACAAAATACTCCTTAAGCCACCCTGCCTGTGACGTTGTGTACAGCATCCTGAACGCACTGTGCTCAGAAAAAGCCAACCACAGGTATCCACCATCAGGTGATTGGCTCTTTGACATAGACTCTTGGCTTGCATAACTCTTGACTCTTGGGGTACAGTCTCTCTGGCACCTCAGAAGCATCACCCTGATCAAAACTGACATGTTTCAGTACCATTGTTCAGTGAGCTTCCATGAAAGCTTCAAGGTTGCCAAAAGCCCTCTTTGTCAGAGCTTCCTTTGGGACATAAAAAATATTCCTGTCTGTGTAGAATTTCCAAGTTGTTGGTTTTGTTGGTGTTTTAAGCTTGGCTGTAGTTTATAGTCACATCTCATTGAACTTACGTTTGTAATGGTCTGTACTGTCTCTTTAAGAGACAAGCCACGCCCATCTCTCCCCAGCCTGAGACAAGCTGATTTTCAGCTTTTCCATCTCCCTCTCCAAGAGGCAGCTTCTGCCTCTCTCTACTTCTCTCCTTCCCCCTTCTGTTTCTCTCTCTCTCTCTCTCTCTCTCTCTGTTCTTCTCTCCTTCTCCTCTCTCTTCCCTTCTATAACCCACTAAATAAATATCCAACCTCACTCTGTATGGCACGCCTATCCATGTCTCTGTCTCTTGCCCACCATCGTATATCTCCCTGCCCAGGACCACGTTGAGAGACCTGTGGTGTGGTCTTGTGGCATTCCCATCTTTCTGTCTCTCCTTGTGGTCTTGTACACTGTATCTACCTGGGATTGGCTGCTTTCGGGACCCCCTGCCCATGGCCTGCTGCCACATGGCCTGCTGCCTGCCACTGCTCAGGGACCTGCAACATTTCTGCCCCTGCAGCCACAAGGGATCCTGCAGCATTTTTTAATTTTTCTATTTCAGCATTTAGGGGCCAGACTGACCTGTAGCTTCTCTGGTCTGTGGACTATAGACTTTTCAAATACCCTCTATAGTTAGCCTGTGTGTAGGTTGGGCCTTTTAAAGATATTAGTGAAATTTATTAGAGATTCAGAATTGTCACTTGAAGTTAGTTACCTCATGACCCAATGTCCTGATTATGTGACCCAGTGGTAGCAAAATTGATGGGGTAACAGTGTGAGTTTCTTCTCCTTCACAGAAGGTTAATCCAGGAAGTAAGAGCTCAGGGTAAGGAAAGTGAGGAGGAAAGGTAACATGAGGGTGTGTGAGTTATTAAGAGCTGTTGCTGTAGATGGCCTGAGCTCAAGTCCAATGGTACTTAAAACAAAAATGTGGGGTATTTTTCATTTACCTCCCTCAGGACACATAGAAGCAGGCACAGTGGAGACCTGAAAAATGCAAAATCTCATTCTCTGCTCTGGAAAATACACAACTCCTAACTTGAAAGTCCCAAGCACATGATGGTAAGAACATGAGCTAGACTTGGCCGTGGTGCAAACTCCCGAGGTTTCATTTTATCATTAAAATAAACCCAATGGCAGTTTTCTGGGTAGGATCTTGAAATAAATCAGGAATTTATGTCATATAAAAGTCTAAAATGCAGAACAGATTAGAGGCAGGACCCTGTATGATGGAGAGCACACATCTAGTAGCTCTTTTAAGAAGAAGGCCCTAGTAGCAACATTGTGGGTGGGGCAATGAGACTGACTGTTCTGGGGAGGTGTGGTGATTTGAATATGAATGGCCCCCATAGGTTCATATATTTGAATGCTTAGTCATCAGGAACTGACACTACTTAGAAGGATTAGGAGGTGTGACCCTGTTGGAGAAAGTGTGTCATTATGGGTGGGCTTTGTGGTTTCCAGGGCCCAAGCCAGGTCCGGTGGCTCTCTCTTCCTGCTTCCTGTGGGTCTGGATGTAGAACTCTCAGCTACTGCTCCAGCCAATGACTGCCAACACATACCATGTGTTCCTGCCATAGCAATAATGGACTTAAATATTAAATATTGTAAGCAAGCTCCAATTAAATGCTTTCCTTTATAGGAGTTGTTGTGTGGTCATGGTGTTTCTTCACAGTATAGAGCACTGACTAAGACAGAGGGATGGGGGGAATTTTATCATTATTTCTATAGGGTACTAAGTCCTTTGAAAAATTGTCTCTTTCAGGATTGCTTAAATCTAGGACAAAATTATGGTAAGACAGGAATTTGGAGACAGGTATGCTGGGATGCCAAGGATGACTCAGAGAGGAAGCTGTGGGCAAGAGTAGACTACGGATATTTAACAGGAAGAACACATTTTGCTGGCAGTCTAGAAGGACTTGCCATTGGGTTCTCTATAGTGCCTAATTCATGAGTGGAGATTGATGATGTGTACAATAAAAAAATCCAGAGAATACTGGAGAAATACTTTCTGGGTGCTGGCTCTACCCTGGTTCACTATGGAAAGGAAGGGTTCTGGAGATCATCAAGAAAAATGACATGAAAAGAAGAGAAAAGGAAAACCCTACACTGGGCAAAGGGTGGTCCCTAGAAAGGCCAAACGGTGGACAAGTGATCTAGCAAGGAGCAGGTGAAGCAGAATGGACGTAGAAGGAAATATCACGAGAATGCCTACCCTGGCATCAAGTCTTCCTAAGCTCATGGATGATGGTCCTAAAAACCAGCCGAGGTTTTTTTCTTTTTGTTTTGTTTTTTTTTTTGTTTTGGTTTGTTTGTTTGTTTTTTTGTGGAAATGACTGTGCAGATGTGGTTTGAAGCTGGTTTGTTTCCCAAAACTCCTACAGGGGCTTAATACTTCCAAACTATATGTTAATGGTAGTAAGAGGATGGAAGATTAATTTCAGTGTGGTGGCTAACACCAGAGCTTTTGGAAAATTATTAGATTAGGCAAAGTCATCAGATTGAAGCCTGCACAATCCTTGTGCTCACTTTATAAGAAGAGGGAGAGAACTCACAGAGAAAAGAAAAGGAAAGAAAGAAGGAAGAAGAAAGGAAGAAGGAAGGAAGGAAGGAAGGAAGGAAGGAAGGAAGGAAGGAAGGAAGGAAG
>JABTXL010005929.1:29184589-29203347 GCA_025134845.1 Neodon shergylaensis
AAGGAAGGAAGGAAGGAAGGAAGGAAGGAAGGAAGGAAGGAAGGAAGAGGAAGTCAACTCCTGGAATGATGGATACTGAGAAAGCCCAAGGTCCACAGTCATCTGTTGACAACATGGCTATAGCCTGTGGTGGTTAATCTTGATTGCCAACTTGACTAGATTTGGAATCACCTAGGAGACACTCTGAAGGAAGGGCATTTCCAAGCAGGTATAACTGAGGTAAGAAGATTCACCCCAGACATGGGCAGCACCATCCTATAGGTGAGCGAGGGTCCAGGACCAAATAAAAAGAGAGAAAGTATGAATGCCAGCATTTATCTCTCCCTGATCCCTGACTGCAGATGCAAAGGGACCAGCTTCCTCATATTCTGGTTATCATGGCCTTCCTGCCCATGGTGACCTGTATTCCCAGAAACAATATAAACGTTGGGCTAGTTCTGGGAAGGGGAAACCCTAGAACTCACTGGCTATCCAGTCTATCCAACTGGTGAGCTTCAGGATCAAGGAAAGACCTTGTCTCAAAAAATAAGGTAGAGAGTAATGGAAGAAGGCGCCTAATGTCACCTCCTGACATGTATGTGTACAGGAACACAAACCCAAAAGAGATGTTTAACATGTAAATTAGCCCTACATTTAATTGAACTGGTTTCTTACTTTTCACACAGAAAGCATGTGTCTGGCCTCCTAAGACTTAGGAAGTTTATTTTTTTCCTCAAAGTTTTATGAATGATTGAAGAGGGGGGTGTCCTTGGAAAGAAGTCCACTGAAGATCTGGCATCTTGGTCGCTATGGGAACAAATAAAGCCAGCTTTTGTGTTGGTGATTTTGGGGAGTATAAGCCATTTGCTGGTTGGTTATAGTGTGGAGGTGTGGTTGGTGGGTTCCTTCTGGTTGGTCCTGATGCCTTATCTTCAGGTCTCCCATCTCTCCTGATGCCACCATGGTAATTCCTTATGGTGCTGTTCTTGAAGATGAGGCTCTTCTGGGGAGAAACCAAACATGACTTTGTTTGTGGGGGGAGGACTTCTGGGGCTCTCTTGGAGGCTACCAGGTCAGTTTAAAGATGTCACTTTGAGGACCAAGGCAGAAATGGAGGGTCTTCCCATGAATTAAGTCTTTGCAGCAAAACTTTTATAGTATGCGCTCAGCTGAGCTGCTGAGGCAGGGTGTTTGCTGACCTCCAGAAACAGCCACAACCTAGAGTGTAAGAAGTTACAGAGCATAGCAGGGTGCAGGATCATATAGTCTAGTCACTTACGCTGGCCCAGCGTGCGCTGAACCCCACCCATTCTGGAAAGCTTGACCTTCTGGGTTTCCTTCAGGTGGATTATCCACAAGACCAATAGGAGGACAGCAAGCAGCAGGACACCCACTGCAATGCCCAGCACAATGGTGGTGACACTGGGACACTCTAAGGAAAAAGCACAAGCCACGAATTATGTGAGTCTCTACCCACAAGTCCACAGCCTCTGCATGTCACCCACTCTCCCAAAGGGTCCCGCTCCAGAGACTTGCTCTCTGCCACACAACATGGGTAGACAAGAGAACACAGCCTCAGTCAGCATCAGAAAGCAAGGCCAGTCTCTGTGGTCCCAAATGATACTTAGAGGCCACTAGGCATGGCATTTTATTCACAGAGAAAGTTATGGACATCCCTGAGGGACCCTAAGCCATCTTACTGCACAGTGGGAATGGGGACCCCAGGAGAAGTCCATGATTATTGCTTGAGGACAGGTCCTCACCCAGAGTCTGTGCCCCTCCTACTCTCATGCATTTCAACTTGAGAAGGGCTGGAGAACAGTAGGCTCAGGTTTCTGTCCTGTAGGAGTTCCAGTGTGCTGCTGGCCAACATTTCTTGTGGTTGCTCAAGCAATCTCTCTGCCTTTGTCCTTTCACTAAGTAAGAATGGGATGAGAAACTAGAATTCTGGAGCTGCATGCCTAAGACCTGTAAGGACATCTTACCTTCTGCCCAAATCCACCATCTTCCACATCTTTGGCCATTGTCACTCCTCACTTCTCCAAACTGCTCTAACAGCCTGTGTCTCATCCATCTGTTGGAGAACCCTGGACCTTCAAACTATCACTTAGTCCTCTGTCTCTTCTGCCATCTCCATCCAAGGGTAGTATCTGTCCATACTACTTCTGGACTCAACCCAGCTCAACCTGTCCACCTCCAGTCTTATTCCTGACCAGGACAGCAATATTTGGCAGGACCATGCCTATCTCAGTTCAAGACAGGACCATGTCCACTTGGTCCCAGGCAGTATAAACACACCTTGTACTGATGACTGGACAGTGTCCACCTGACAAGGGAGCAACCACTTTATACACCGAGATGAGTATTTCCTCATGCCTGACAGGACCATACCACTACTACATCTACCTGGTCCCTGATAGGTGTGTGTTAACCTAACTGTCACTAGAATTGTATCAATATGGTTCCTGACTATCTGCACCTTGATTTCTGATAGTGCTGGGTCTGTTTGGTCACCGAGAAGACCATGTTCACTGTGTCCTCTTACAGTACTGTGTCCAATAGGACACTCAACAGTTCTGTGTGGTCACCAGGAGGACACTGTCCTCCTGGTTGCCAGATGAGATTTAAAAAAGGAAAAAGACAATGTGAGTATTGCCATTTTTCTTCTGGGAACTTCTAATAGCTTTTCGGCATGCTCAGGAACAAACTTGTACCCGTAGAGGATGTGTGGTGCCCGTGGGCTGATGACTGTCATGACCACCGACCTACTGGGTCTCCTTGTCTCAAGGATCTCATTTTTCCTTCCAGGAGAATGGGCCGCTCACCACATGGTCTTTGTTTCATTTTAACTGTAGTTGCGACAGGACCATGCCATGGACCCCACAAAGACTAGGTCAGAATCTTCCATTCACAGATATTATTGTCCAGGACTTGAGCTGCGTGGGGCAAAGAGTGCTTGAGGGGCATTCACTCCATTCCTTTGAGACTCATGATAGGTGTCCTGAAACAGCTAACCAGTACCAGTCCTTGGGGCCCTCCCATCAAACGGGAGATGCTCCAACTGTAAGGTGTGGTGCTTCCATGGTGCCATGCTCAACACAGACTGGAGCTACCACCAGAGGTACCTGTCTGCCAACCATCTCTTGGTGCTGGGCCAGTTGAAGGTACTGCTTACCTGCCCAGGTATCCTGGATAGTTCTCCTTCTGCTACTGGGTATCCTTGCCCACCAGAGTGAGACCCTTCCCTTTGCAGCCCTCTTGCTATCTGCAGAGGCTCTTGGGCTAGAGTTCTTGTCACCGTGTCCTACCTCACCAGATCTGGGCACTGTCCAGCCTTACCTCGGCTCTCCTCTACATAGATGGAATAGATGCTTCTCCGGTCTCGCTGGCGCACAGTGTAAGTCGTCCAGCAGCCCTCTGCATCCTGTTCACTGCAGTTCTTGCGATGAAATTCTGAACTCAACAGATCCATACACTCCCAGAAGCAAGGTGCTCCATTGCTGAGTTTTAAGCACTTGGCACAGGAGCTGAGGAGAAGTTGGGAATGAGTTTGATGAAATAGGATGGCGAGGGGGTGTCCAAGGGCGCAAGGATGGGCAAGGTGTACACTGTGTGAGGGTACACAGGTGTGTTGGGTGCAGCACTATGCAAAGATGCATGAGTATGTCAGGATTTACACGTGTACGAGACTTTATGGGTGTCAGGCTGCATGGGTGTATCAGGGTGAATGGTGAGTGAGTGCATACTGGTGTGTGAGCATGTCCCAGCCAATAAGGGTGTACTGGTGTGTAAGGCTGTGTGTGTGTCAGGGTGCACGAAGTGTCACTGTGTACTTGTATGTTTGGGAGCACTGGTGAATGAGAAAGTACTGTGTGCAAGACTGTGTGAGTTTGTCAACATGCGTGTTATGTGAGTGCAAACTGGTGTGTCAGGGTGCACTGGTGGATCAGTTTGTCTAGCTGTGCAAGACTTCACAGGGATACCAAGGTGTATTACTGTGTGATCGTAGACTGCCGTGTAAGGGTGCCCTGATAATTAGGGTGTACAAATACGCAAGGATGAGCAGGTGTCTCAGGGGACCTGGGAGTGTCAAGGTTCACGGAGTGTAATATGTGAGGGTATTACACATACAAGCTGGTCCTATAGTGAGAATCCCAGGCGCCCTTAGAGGTCAGCACAGTGGTGTAAGTGATGGTAGAGCAGACTGTGATCCTGGGAGGAGACCAAAGGGCAGAGCCAGTGGAAATTGGATCCAAGGGAGGTACAGACCCCCTCAAAATGACACCTCCTGCTGAGTCTGCTGGATCTTGCTGAGAACTATGGTGTAGTGGCACCCCTGGGGACTCCCAGGTAGCCTAGCTGTGAGGGCAGCGTGGGTGGTTGGGGACACTCACATGTACTTGTGGCAGCGCGAGAAAGCAGCAGGAGAAGCAGCAGAGCTCTCCTCACACAGTGGTGGATGGTAGCCGGGGTCACACTCACAACTGTTACAGCGGCAGCGGCCATGGCCATTGCACAGCACCAGGTTTTTGCTCAGACAGCCCTCAGTGGACCTCCGACACTGGCAGGCTGAGCCCTCATAGTCTCCCTTGCAAACGCACTGGCCACAGGAGCAGGAGCCCCTCTCTGGAAAACAGCCGAGGTCACACAACTCACCTTCCTGGAGGTGGGTGGGAACTAGGAACCACTCTCCCATCACCCTGGGCCCTTGCGCGATAGTGCCTGCCAGGGAGGACTGTACTTACAGCCTCCTTGCTGCCTGCTTCTACCAGTACCTTCTCACCCAGCCCTACAACACCAGGGAAGGACAGCTGGGCAAAGACACAGGGACCAGAGAGATCCCCCACCCCTCCGGCAACACATCCGCCTTTCAGCCAGACTGGGCCTCCACATCGTGTTTGAATAGCTCTTGAGTCAGGACTGTTACTTCTGTTGTCCTCCAGGGACAATGGCTGACCCTCACAGACATGGAAGGCCTGGCCAGCCTTGTTGCTGCTGTGTAGCTCGGCAAGACTAGCAATCATCTGTCCATCGGTCCCAGTGTCCCTCTCAACATCTTCTGGTGCAAACTGACAAGAAAGTCCATCCCCCAGTTGCAGTGGCCCTTGTCACTCACGTGGACCACCGCAGACTTGGCCATCGTATCTTCCACAGTTTGCATGGTCACACTCGCAGTACTGCCCGAAGATCACTTTGTTGGGGTCGTCACTGGTATGGCACTCACAGCGCCCACAGATGCAGTCTCCCAATCCTGAGCACACAAGGGAGCTGTTGTCTTTCTGGCAGCTTCTCTGCAGTTCCTGGCTGCTCTGGCACTCACAGTTTTTCCCTGTGTAGCCAGAGTTGCACCTGTGGCCATATAGGAAGGGCAGTGATCAGGTTCTTCCCTGAGGTGGTCACACCTTCAGCCCTTGGGCCCAGTGCACATCCAAACACCTGTAAAGTATGGCACACCACGGCCACTCCTTTCTCAGTGGTGTTCTGAGTGCGCACCTGAGGTAGACCCAAGGCCGCCCTGGGTAGGGTGGCCAAGCAGAAGCTTGTCCTAGGCCCATGAACAGTCCCTCTGACAGGCTACTATGGCATCGCACAGACAATGGGGCAATCCTTGAGGCTTCTGAATGTCCCTGGATCGCTGGTAGCTGATAAACCAGACCTAAGCTTTGACTTGGTCTCAGTCCTTGGTCTCAGTCCTTGCCTGCTACTAGATCTGTCTTCTGGTGAGAGGAGTTTCCTGTGAGCCAATTCTCTGCCTGGGACCCTTTGTGGCCAGAGAGTGGAGAGTGAAGTCGGAATTGTCGAGGAATACCCTGGTTTGGGGAGTGATAGCAAGGACTTTGGGAGTGTGAACCCCAGGCTCCCCACCAGCTCCTCACACCTGCAGCCTAGGAGCTATCTAGGGGAAGAAAGTGCTATGGGCTGTCTGTGATCACCTCATCCATAGATAACCTTCCCACGGGTTGGACTACCAAGAGTGTCATATATCTGCCTCACCTGCAGATGCCACATTCCATGACACCCTTGCCTCCACAGAGGCTGTGCTCCTGACTCGGGTCCCGGCACTGGCACTCACACTGGGGAAGGACCCACACGGTCACCGTATCAGTGAAGCTTAGGGCCTGGATGACAAAGGCCTGTTTCTGAATGCACTCTGAAGCCATGACAGTGACCTGGAAAGTGACCTGGAGGAGGGTAATGGGGCTTAGACAGGGGCCATGGGTGACCAGGGTCATGGTCCTACTCCTTCCCCTCAGGGGTGCTGGGAGGGAACAGAGTGATGTCTGGGGAGGGGTGGCATGGGTTCTTTCTGAAGCAGAGGATCTTGGGACAGACTATGGATCAAGCTGTAGGGAGTCCAGACCCCCACTCCACCCCACCCCAGCCCTTACTAACCAGCATCCAAGCCCTGCTGTGAATCAGACTAGGGAGGTAGCGTTTTTCATTATCCATACAGTAGGAGATTTTTAACAGTGAACGTGTGGGGCACAGTTTTCCCTTGTGTCCAGAGTGCTAAGATAATAGAATGCCACAGGGAGTGTGGTGTTCTTTATTCAACCCTGAATATAGGTGAGTGTCCCAGGCTGTGACAGCACACACAGGTGGCACAAAGATGGCAGGGCTGATGACAGAGAGTGCTGGTTTGCAAAATCAGGCTACATCTGAAATCAGTTTAAGCCAATGGTACTTAAAGATAGAGAAGAAATGTCAGTAAAAATAAGTAATGCACCATCTAAAATTTAGAATAAAATTTGTCAGTTTCTCATATGAATCACCCAGCATGAAGGGATGGTATTCTGTTTGGGGTGTGTGTGTGTGTGTGTGTGTGTGTGTGTGTGTGTGGTGATGCTAGTTCATGAGCTAAAAGAAAGATTAAAACTTGGGTAACAAATTTATATTTGTTAGGGAAAGAAGTCAGTTTGTTTTTCTGCTCACCTGTGTGGCTTGAGACTTGATGTTTCCATCAAAAGGTAAAATGAAACAAAAGTCAGAAAAGCTGACCCAATCCATACCTTATTTTTTAATCTCTCTTCATGTCTAGCAACTGCCCCCTAGGGGGTGCTGTTATTTCATGACTGGTTAGTGTGTCTGGGCTATTCCAGGAGGGGTGTGGGGTTTCCTGGTCTGCGCAGTTGGTGCCTTCCTGCTCCTTAACATTACGATATAGACAGCACCAGTCTGCCAAGAGATGTTTAAAGGGAGAAGCGTCTGGCCGCTGGCCACCAATTGCTTTCCCGTTTGCTTGCTCCAGGTGAGCCTCTGTTTCCTCCTAAATGTCCCTGAGATTGAGTTATTGAAATACCTGGTGGGCCCTCTAGCATGCTGGGTTGGGAACCCCAGGCTCACCTGGTCGTTGATCTGCACACCGTCACACTCTCCTCTGGATTTGCCTGTACTTGATGCCCCGTTACCGCAGAAGGAGTCGTAGGTGACTTTCAAAATGTTGGGGATGGTGGTGTGGTCCAGGAAGACTCTGGAGTTGAGTCTCTGTGGGCAGAGAACAGCCATGCTCGGGGGTGACAGGTTCAGCTGTCCCTGCCCCCCAGTACTGTGGCACCATTACACTTTTCATGCCCCCCCTACCCCCCGCACACCAGTTGATGACACAAACACCTATTGGTAGCTCAGTGAGCGTATCAGGGTAGGCCAGCAGGTCGACGCCATGGCTTGCTCTGAGACAGGCCAATGGTAGGAGACCAGCATAGACACAGATGTGAGCCCTTTGAGGACAGTCCCCTCACTGCTGAACTCCAGGGCCAGCTGAGGAGGAGCCACAGACTGTTGAAGATGTGAGAGACGGAGCACAGATGGGAGGAGAAAGGGAACAGGTGGCATCTGGCGAGCGGGCAAGGATGACATCACCTGAGTCATCCCTAGAAAGGCAGAGCTAGACTGGGCAGCAGCCTGGCACAGAGTCTTCTTGGGGGCATCTGGGGTTCACAAGGCTAGAGAAGGAGATGAAACCTCTCCATGGTCAGTGACGGCAGTGTTACAGGGGCCCCCACACACTGTGCTGGCGGATCCAGGGATGCTTGGTCACAGAAGGCTAGTTCAGAATTTAAGGATACCCGTCACTTGTAGATGTCTGTATCTGTAAGCCCCGAGCAATGCAGTATTTGGTGCATGCTGGTGTCTACCAGAACTCTGGGACCCCGAGGGTGTGGACTTGGATGCAGCTGGATAGACAATACACTGGGGGGAGGATGAGGAATGCGGGTCTGCAGTGTTTGCCTGGGGCAGGAGTGGGACCGGCATGCAGGAGGTGCTGCGCTGGTTGGTTTCTGTCAGCTTAATACAAACCAGAGTCCCTTTGGAAGAGGCAACCTCGGTTGAGGAATTGCCTTATCAGACTGGCCTGTGGGCACATCTATGGGCATTTTCTTAATTGCTACTTGATGCAGGAGGGCCTAGTTCACTGTGGGTGCTGTCTCTTTAACACAGTAACAGAAAGGGAACTAGGACAGGCCCTTCTTCCCAAGACTGTCTACACAGCATCTGAATTTACTAAGGCCATGTCTGCCGTCTCCCCAGCCTGTGAGACAGCATGTGCTCTTCCATGGCCACCTGCCCTCCAATATCTCCATGGCGGTAGGCAGGGGAGAGCCCCATCATGTTTTAGGAAGAGCCAGAGGAGTTCTGTGAGCCACACAGTCATTCACCAGTAAGAGGAACTGCCCTGTCCTCTGTGTCTGTCCAGAAGACTGTAGGGTGTCGGTCGGGGCTGCAGGAGGCTACAGCAGGGTTCCGTAAGTCAGGGCTCTGCTAACTGTGAGGTTCAGACCATCTCACGCAGCTACTCCAGGAGACTCACCCTGTAGGTATCCTTGATGAACTTTGCCACATCGCTGGAGTCACCCGAAAGTTCCCTGATGGCCAACGTGGAGATGAACGCGGTGAGTCTCTGTTGGGAGAGAGATCAAGCTGGCTCCTGGTACCATCAACTCCTCTGTGCTTCTGAGGGCTTGTGACACCCAGGGGGTCCCTCCAGCTCTCCAAGAGGCTAGGATGATGCTCAACTGAGTCTCCACTTCACAGAGTCACAGAAGGAGCATCGGTGGCATGCTGCCAAGTGCTGACACCTGGCTCTTAGTACTCTCATGTCTGTGGTGTAGGTACCCCTGGCAGGCAGTTCCATTTTCAAACTGTTGATGTCACTGACTGGGGAACACACACCTGTCCTATCATGGGACAATAGCTTCACCATACCATCACAGAGGATAGAAATCATACCCATGACACACAAGGGCGCGGATGTCAATAGAAAGTGGTAAAATCACAGGAAGAGGTTAGCCTTACTGAGCATCACTGGGTTTGAGCAATCTGATTTTAATGGGGACCATGTTATACAACCCTGTGACAATCAGCCCTGGCAGAACTGATCTGCTTCCCAGAGTGTCCCTGGAGGTGGCTCAGCCTGAATCCCTGGATAGCTGACAGACCATCATCCTCCCCACAACTGCCTAGTGTCACTCAAGGACTGTGACACATGTCCTGAAAAGGGAATGTTGGTACCCTCTCCAGACAAATCCTACTGACAGTCAGGATAGACACTTCTCTATCCATCATTGTCCCATTACTCTAGAACGGAGTCTGCCCTCTCTGTGAGCACAGTAGGCTTTTTACATCCAGGCCACCAAACCTCTCTGAGCTCATCAACTCACTGTCATTTGTCTTGGCTGTGGGACCAGCCCACCAGAAAATTCGGGCTCTGCCTTGATCCGTTTATGAAAGTTGCTTTCCCCTCAGTCCAGAAGCATCCACAGAGAAGGGTCTTGTGTGTAACATTCTCATGTGCTCCCTGTGGCATTGACCAACCTCCCGAGAACAGAGTCTTATGGAGGCCTATGACCTCTCAGGGCAAAGGAAGTGGTGGGCCTCAAGTCTCCCATCTGTGGCTTCCTCCCTTGTCACCATGCTGTCTGTGGGAGTATGACTCCTGACCCACTACAGCTCTGTGAGGAGGGATTGTTATAGCCCAGTCACAGATGGACATAGGGGCTGTGACATCCTGACAATGGAGTGGCCTCCTCTTTGTTCTGCTAGCAGGCAACCTGTTCAGAGCCAAGCCACTGTTCCCCGTGGCTGCTGTGATGGCGGTATTCCAGGCTGCCACCTCTCCTCTTACTGTCTCTGTAGGGTAGCTTCCCTTCTCTGGAGCCTGGGAACCTAACAGCAAGAAGTGTGGTTTTCCTGTTGTCCTGGCAACCAAGACTTGCCTGAGACCTGTGATGTGACCCAACCCTGCGTCCTCATTCAGCAATGCACATCCAGCAACAGTCAACTCCCCAGCCATTGTAGGGCTTCCTCCCCCAAGATTCATGTTCATACTCAACCCAGCCCTGCACCCGGCTGTTGTGCAAAGCCACACAGCTTCAGAGAGTCCAGGCACAAGGGTAGTCAACCTGAATACTCATGTGTCACACGAGTGTGCCTATGAGGATGAATGATGTCAGGGGACACTGATGTCACTTCCAGATGGGGAGAATTTGTAACTGGGGGCAGCTGCTTTCTGAATTAACTGGATGGATGACCTCAGAGGTCCTCATAGAGGAGGGGGTCCCAAGTGGTCCCACTGCAGACCGTAGCTCTGAGGTTCTCCTGTAGGGATCCTGCTGACCCAGAAGAACAGGTCATCAGACAAATAGATCAGGGCCATCTTCTTTGTCTCAGACTGCTGGACTTGTGTCTCATTCTGGTCTCAGGCCCTTACTCTGGCAAGTGGAAGCAGGACTCCACTCCGGTGATCCCGTGAGAATGCTGGGCTTCCTCACCCTGCAACTGAAATGCCTGCCACTCTTGGTCAAGACCCACCTCTCTTACCTCATGTGTTTTCACCATCCTCGAGGGCACCATGACAATGGGCTGGATGTTGTTTTCAGCCAGTTTCCTTGCCAGCTGGAGCACTGAATGGTCGTCCTGGGGAGAAGGGGCATCCCGTCAGGCCACCCAGTGGACTATGGCTCTGAGGACTATGATATCACCCTTGTCCTGTGGCAGCACCTTATCTGAACAAGGTGTACAAATATGTGAACAGAATTCAGCAGAAATGAATGATGTTGAAAGACAGTTAAGAAAACACCAAAAGTTGCAGTGTGCTTGGTCTCTTGGTGCAGAATCCGGGATCCCTCTAATCCTGGCAACCTCTCAGGCTTCCTTCTAACCCACATCCAGTCATTTGTGGCTCTGCTAACCCACAGACCCCACTCTAGCAGGGACCCTCAGCTGCCATGCTAAGTTGGGACTCAGGGAGGGGGTCTTCACTGACCCTTCCAGACTCTTCAAAGTTGCCATTAGTCCTGCTGCAGCTTGCCTGCAGGGCCCTCCCTCCTAGCCCACTCCATCCCCTAGGGACTGTTTTTCTCAGTGGCTCCTTTTAGCCCTCCAGCCCATCTCATATTCCTTTGTGACTCCCTGGCTGACTTGAAGAATAGGGGAGACTCTCTTCAGTATGTCTTGGTGTCCTGCCGCTGTGCTCTGGCCTGAGGCTGATACCTGACACCTAATAGGACCAGTCACAGCTTCCGAGTTTTTCTTGAATGTGTTTCTTAAATTGGAAAGAGGTGTTTAAGGCTCTGGAGAGGTGACCCTGTGTGATCCTGACCTGGCTGTTATGAGGGGGCAAGTTTATAAGAGTCCTGTTTTGCCCCCATTTGGGTTCCTGTCTTGTGTCACGCAGGGCTAAGCCTCAGATGACTCCAGGGAAGGAAGGGGCTCACAGGTTCTCTTCTGCTCTTGAACACGCCATTTTCCAAGTGACAGTGACTATCACTGGGATTCAGTCTGGTACCCAGACTCTTATCTTTAGCCAAGTGGAGATCGTTGTCCGTGACGAGCACCAGAAACCGTGTCCCATTGCGCCAACCGATTTCTCCCTGAGAAACGAATGGCCTGGAGTTACCCGCTGTACTTTTTCCGCTGGCCACTGGAGGAGCCAGGTGTGGCAGCCTGGAACCTGCCCCCTCTGCTCTGGGGTTTCACAGCAGCCAGACAACAGAAAGAGAGTCAAGATTGAGTCTGGGGTGTGTGTGCTAAGATGCCCGAAGAGTGAGGTGAGGGGACACGAAATGTGTATCTACTTCCCAATAGGCAAAACTTCTACAGCCCATCCCTCCAGACCCAGGACTGGCTCCCAAAAACATCCCCCCAAAATCTGTGTGGTGTCCATCATGACAGGCAAATCCCAAGTGTGAATACAGGGACCACAGGGGAACTGCATCTTCCTGGAGAATCCCCAGAAAGGAGTGTGCGCTTGCAGCACGCTGTAGTCTGACACCCAGGGAGGTTGTGTCCAGGGCTCCAGGGAGTCCGGAGAGCTGAGAGAAAAGAGCTGAGCCAGCACAGAGTTAGCTTGCTGCAACAGTGACATAAAGAGACAGCCTGGGACAGGTGTGGGACGGTGTGTGGGTGAGAGAAGAGTCATGGGAGCAAAATCTGGCCAGGGATTGTTGTCTTGCCTTGGCGGTGAGAGTGGGCCCCTGACTCAGGACGTGTAGGATGAGGCCCAGGTTACCATGATCACTTGGCGAGTTCTAGGCTTCAGGAGGGTTAGTGGCATCACAGATAATAGTGAAATCTGCAGATAATCTTCCAGGTTCCTTTGCCCTCTTCCCTCTCTCCCTCCCAGCCACCTCCTGTGGCTCTCTAGAAGTCTAGTGAGGGTTATTCCTCTTAGGCTGACAGCCAGCAAAGGGGCCTTGACCCTTTGAGAGAACATGCCTGGTACAATAGCTTGCAGCATCAGACCTCAGAAGGGCTTGGTAGGCTCACCAGGCACGTGGCAACTTGCATCATAGCATCCAGCTGTCCCTTGGGCGTATCCAGGTTTCCAGAAACCAGTTGCTTCACCAGTTCCTTCTGAAACTGACCGGAATCATCGGTCAGCTTCAGGATATGCTGGAAGGTCATGTTCCTGATGAATCCGAAGCCTGAGGAGGACAGGTGAGGCTGGGAGATACCTGGACACAACCTCAGTTTCCCTGCCTTATAGTAAAACAAGGGAGAAAACAGGATGGTGGATGTGTGCGTTTGAGTATGTATGTTGTGGGAGTTCCTGTGCATACATGTGAGCATTCAAAATCGTGTATACACCTGGACACAGTTTACATATGTATGTTCCTATATGAATGTGAGCATGTACAGGTGTGAAAATAAATTATTCATCTGTGTCACTGTATGTATTTGAGGATGTGTGCGCACATGAGGTCTAATACATGTGTTAGCCTGCGTGTGTGTGCCTGTGGCTATGCACACACATACAAGTGCATGAATGTGAACACAGATGTCCAAGTGTGAGGGAGGACATCGCTCTTCAGGGAAGAGTGTGCTGTTTGAGGGAAGCCAGGCCAGGTGGAGCTGTGCACACATCACACATGCAAGCACCCAAGCCTTATTCTCTGAACCTGTTGGTGTTTGTGGAGCTCTGACCCTTTGATCTCCTGCTCATTGTGATCACTGCCTTTACGCTACAATTGCTACTTTGTCGACCTAATCTGATGTTCACTGGTTTTTAGAAATTAGCACTTCTGTCTTTTGAGCTTACCAAGAGATGAGTGAGAGAGGAAAGAAGAACCAGTGGAGGGCTGAATCTTGTGGTCAGTGACTGGACATGGTCCGCTCCACTCACAGTGATGTTCTGAGAACTCCCCAGGGGCAGCTCTCAGGTCACTGCCTCTGGTGTGTGGGGGAGGGGTTGCCCAGGATACGGGAAATGCTGAGTCTGATCCCTGCAGTGGCTGTGGACCTCACCAATATGGCCCGATCTGGTGATCTCATTGAGAGCTTGGAGCAGGTCACTGCCCAGTGTCTGGACATTGGAAAGATGGTCTTGCGTGGAGTCAGAGATGGCCATCAAGATGTACAGGTCAACAGAGTTGTCCTGGGTCCTCTGGACGCTCACGTTGAATGCTGCCACTTGACCTGTGAAGGAGAAGGGTGTCACTGCTGGGCTGTGTTGTCTTAGGACACTGGTACTGAGCAGGGGTTGCACATGAACTGTTCTCTCTAGTAGCACCTCGGTCCTCTCAGTTTCTTCCATCATTGCTGCCTGGGATAGCATCCTTGAAAAGGGATCGATAGCTATCTATACCTGGTGGTGCACAACCTTTAACCTCAGCACTAAGGAGGCAAAGCAGAAAAATCTCTGTGAATTGGAAGTCAGTGTGGGCCACATAGTGTGGCCCTGCTTAAAAGTGAGAGGGCACCAAAATCTCTCCTGCTTCTTCTGCCATGTGGGGACACCAAACAGATGTCTGAAGTGGCTTCTGAGGAACCCAGCAACCCCCAGCACACTGATTTTGGGATTCCATTCTCCAGATCCATGAGCAGGATGTCTTGTGAGTGAGTTAATCAGCCTGTGGAGCCAGCCCACACAAGTCCTTTGCTTCTGCCCAAGACTGGATCTACTACCCTCGCTCCCTGGGGCCAGGCCTCGTATCAACACTGGGGCCTGTGCTCCGAAACACTTGCTGTGGCCATGGTCACATCATCTGTTGGGCAGACTGGTTGGTTTAAAGAGTTTCTCAGTTGCAGGACTCATCAGTACCCTTCTTCTGTCAAAAACACTTGGCCTTCTGAGAGTGAACGCAACAGTGTTCTCCAAATGGTTTGTTCTCTCTTCTCAACACCAAAGAAAAGCAGAACAAAAACATAGCACAGGGTTAAAAGGGAGACCAGGCATCCAGTGTAGACAGCAGACAATGGAGGCTGGAAGAGATTTGCTTGCTTGGGGTTAGCGAGAGGCAGAGCTATGTATGGAGAACCTCAGCCTTTTAAATTAAAAATTCAATTATGATGAACATGGTGTGTGGTAAGGGTGTGTGTGTGTGTGTCTACCCTTGAATCAACTCCTGAATTCAAGTGCATCTCTTGCCTCTGTCTCCTGTGGGTATTTGGGAGCTCAGGTGTCTGGAGAGTGGACATCAGTCATGAGGATCCCAGCAACCTTCAGGCCAACCTGGGCACACACCCTGCAATGGTGAGTGTTAGCTGTCCACCTTACACAATCTAGAATCACCTGGGAGAAAGACCTCAGGGCCAGCCTGTGCGTGACTGTCCTGAGTCTGTCAGTTGAGGCGGGAAGACTTGCCCACTGTGGGCGGCACCACTCCCTGGCTGGGATCCTGTGCTCTATGACTTGCACTTGCAGCGGCATGCATCCATCACCCTCTGCTTCCTGACTGTGGATGTCCTGTGCCCAGCTGCTTCAATTTCCCGCTGCTGTGGCACCCCCACCTCGATGAGCTGTACCCCTGAACTGTGAGTCAAACCCTCTCCCATTTGAGCTGCCTCTGTCAGGAATCTCAACACTGTCAGGAGAAGAAACTGAACCACAGTCCACAGTGACAGAGGGGATGCTGGCCGAGCTCCTGTAAACACCATGTGCCCCGTCTGCTCCAGGCAAGTTCTAGCCTACCTGGTCTCAAGTAAAGCATCACATTTTGTGGCGACAGCTGCCTCTGGTCCCTGTCTTTGTCCTCCTGGGGTTCAGCAAGGCTCCTGGGGTCCACGAGGTACTCAGATGTGCAGCCCCTTAACAACAGTTGCTCTGAGGTGTCACAGCGGAGAGACTCTGGCTGCCCTTGGCCTGTGAAGTTCTGGGGAAAGGGCCAGGTTAGTGTCACAAGGAAGATGACGGATCATAGGGACTAAAGATCCCAGCCTATCTCCTCTTCACTTGTCATTACAATTTTGCATAGAAATCTCTGTGGATGGGGACAGCCTACCAAGGAATAACTGGCCTTGAGACAACCTTGGTTTCCTTGAGGGATTCAAATCAGGCAGCTGGAGGCCCTTTTCTGCCCTTGAGCTACTCCTTCTAGCACTGAGGACTTGAGTTCAAATCACAGCATCTACACACAAATAAATGCCGCGTGTGCCTATAACCCAGCATAAGCACTCTGGCCACCAGCTCAGCTCTAGGAATTGAGAAGGAATAGGCGGAGACTGATGTCCTCTTCTGTACTCTACTTGTGTGCGTGGGTACATACACCTACATCACACACACATACACAGGCACACAAACAGGCACACACACACATAGACACAAATGTACAGAGAGAGACACACACACACACAGACACACACACACCCCACCCTCAATGTATTTTTAAAAAATGGGAAGGGTCATTCTGGGGGAATCTAGAACATCCAGAGGGGCCCCTGGGCAGGCTTGCGTCACTAAAGCATCATTGAGCCAATGATAGTCAGAGAATATTGAGCAAGATAGAGATGCATGTATGCATTGGGGGGAAGAAAGGAAGGAGAGACAGACAGATGAGGCAGACAGTCATGGGGGAGGGTGGAGACCAGAGAGAGACACACACACATACACAGAGAGAAATGGAGAGAGACAGAGAGAATGGATGTTATACTCCACCCGTCGACCCATGGGTTTCTTACCAGCTTCTGGCACCAGGCACAGCCAGGCCCTGACCTGATGCAGTCCTGACAGGTGCTCATTTTGTCCTTGGTACACCACTGGGTCAGGGCTGTGGAGACAGTCGGGTGAGTAGGTTCTGCCCATCCCAGCTGCTCCAGAGTCAATAGGGGTGGGGAGGGAAGGGGCACAGGAGAGGTCAGGTCAGGACTGGAAGCCCTGTTTGGCTCTGTGAGTGGAGTGATGCCCACAAGTTGTGTCTGTTCTTCCCAGCACACCTCATAGGAGCTGACTTCATAAAACTCACCACATCCCAGGAAGAGCAGTCCAGTTAGGATGAGCAGCAGGGGGTGCAGGCCCAGCATGTCCTGTGGAGGGAAGGACCTGGTGAGTCAAGGCTGACCATCAACAGAGCCCTTTCTGGATTGTTTGAAATGCAGGGCTGCTGAGGGGGAGAGGATCTAGTCCCTGATACCGCAGGGTGTAAGAATCAGACAGGTTCCATGCAAAGTCAGTCACCAATGTCGCCAGGCTCAGGGAAGGAGGAAGTGGGGAGCCACAGGCCTATTGAAGTGGCTGGGGCACCAAGTGCAGAAGACAGGGCACTCACTGTAGGTGATATATAAAGACATATGCAACACACACGCACACACACACACACGCACACACGCACGCGCACACACACACACCATGTGCTATATGTCAACACAGACACTGCACACCCACCACATGTTACAAATGCTATATGTGCTCCATGCTGCTGAGGCCAAGCCTTCAAAGATGGAACCTGGGCTGCAAGCTGAGACTCTGTTCTGGTAGTGCTGGGAGCTATTCATGTGTGGCTGTAGGCCGCTGCTTGTTCTCTATCACAGCCTCCAACCTGTCCTTAAGGTGTCTGAAAGTGGGCAGTTTCAGGGTTGACTAGTTGTCTCTAGCCAGACTTAGTTACTGAGTAGATCACACCAGCTCTGGGTGAATACCTCCTACCTTAGATTTGTTCTCTTTCCAAGGGTACCGACTGGACTCCCCTTCCCCCCACAAAAACCAAACAAAACAAAACAAAACACCAGTGGCAGTGTGAAAACTCTTGTATCCTTTGATCGGGAAATTTGAACAGGATGGATATAGACCTTGGTGAACCCTACACTCTCCAGAGAACAGGAAGGGGCCCGGGTTACTGCAAGACTAACCAACAGATGCAGTGTCCCAATGACCTGGTGACAGGTAGCCTGCCAGGGTGGCAGTGCTGCCACCTCCCATCCCCCACATCGCTCCTTGCTTATGAGAATCCTGTGGTTATTACAAAGAATGGCCTGAGAGACTCATCTCGCAGGCTGATGACAGGCAGGCACTCCAAACAACCCTAAAAGTGACCACACTAGGAAACCCAGGACCCACCATCTCACCAGAAGTCTGCAGCAAAGCCAGCTCTTTCCCTGGGGAAGTGATGGCACAGCCCAGCACTCTCTCAGGAAGTGGTGAGGCTTACCACAGCCCCTGCTTTGGGCTTTGGTAAGTTTCCTTTCGTGGAGATTCTGTTGAGGACCTGGGTCCCCTCCCTTGGCACCAAACACAGGCATCGAATGAAGACCTTATTTTAGGTTAAATCAAGCTGCAAACACCTGGGACCCGAGGGATGCCTCAGAGGGAAAATGGATCCCATCTATGTAACATGTTCCCATAAAAAGCAGATACCATTGAGGGCAGGTGGCTGAGACCAGCAAGAAGAGGTGGGTGACTTCCTGTTGTGAAGTTCTCCCAGTTGCAGAACCCTCCACCCAGCCCTCAGAAGCCCGAGGCTCCCTGGGAGAGATGCCTGTGTCAAGAGTTACAAGAGTGAGCAGGGGGAAATTGGCAGAGCCCCAGGGTGGGTTTGGAGGGAGAGCAAGCGCAACCCATGGCCACCGTGTCTTAGGGAAAACAAAATTAAAGGCTTGTGATGACCACAGCCCACTCAATAGTTTCCATGGAAGCCCAGTGCCAAGGTGGAGTCACTTCTGTCTGTTCACTCACAAAAGACCCGGGGTTGGGGGGGGGGGCAGATGAGAACCAGAGCATCCGAACACTGTTCTGAGACCCAGTGCTCTGGGTAGGGACAAGCTACTCCATCACCAGTATTCCCAGTTTCTCCAGTAATCCTGTCTATGTCTTCCAGTTTTCTATATAAATGTATATAGTGACATCTGTTAAGGATAAGGCTTTTTCTTTATGAGAATTTTATAATGTGTGCAATGTAACTTAATCACATCCACCTCCACTTCTCAGCCAACTCCCACATCTCCCTCCCAACTTTATGTCCTTCATTATTTAGTATTTACTTAATTTTTAAATTCATGTGTCCATGCTTATCTAATCTATCTATCTATCTATCTATCTATCTATCTATCTATCTATCTATCTATCTATC
>JABTXL010005929.1:29207203-29220326 GCA_025134845.1 Neodon shergylaensis
CAGTGGAGGCCTGGACAGTAATATTGTGAGCAGTCTAGACAGTGGAGGCCTGGACAGTAATATTGTGAGCAGTCCAGACAGTGGAGACCTGGCTCGGGAAGTGTATGAGAGAAGTTTGAGAGTTCCTTAAAGACTCTACAGGGCCATTCATTTTATATTTCTAATTCAGAATGTGGTTTCTGGCCAGCTGGAGTCAGAGAATCAGCTGGGATTGAGAGGAGACCAGTATTATTTCAAGTGAAACCTTTGTTTGACTGGGACAGTGGATGTTGGTCACCTGGAGCTAATATTGGCAGTGATTAAGAAGGCGTCAGCCTCACTGTGTGGAATCTTCTCATGGGCATTTTCTCGGGGTCGGCACACAGAAGCTGAAGTCTACAGAGGCCACGGCTGTGTCTTGAGCTGGCAGCAAGACTTGGTCATATGTAAGTCTCCCAGATGGCACTTGCTTTGACGGCGTGAAAGGGTCATCGAGAACAGTTGAGGCCAGGCACTGTGTGGCAGAGCTAGAGTCTCTCAGAGTGTCACCGCTTTACAAAGAGTGGGACCTGGGAGAGTGGAGCTGATCAATGAGAAGGAGTAGAGTCTCGTGCAATAGTCAACTTTATTCAGGATTCAGACAGTTTATACTCTGAGGGGTAAGAAGGTCATATGACTATAGTTCTCATGAGTTCAAGCTGTCACAAGGACAAGCCACACATGGCAAAGCATACTTTTCCATAGATGCATTTAAAGGCTGGATAAACATTTAACTGAATAACGGCAGCAAGCAATAATAAGTAATAAATACCAAGTAAACGCCCTCTATCCCTGCCCCTGGCAGGAGCACGGAAGCTCATTATATGAACAGTTCTGAGTTTTGAAGAAACTGAGGTCACAACACTCTTGTTTTCTTGGAGTGTTCGCACAAGCACACAGAATTCTCCTCACATGGCTGCATTCCTGGACCATGTTCTGACTCCTGAGGACAAGCCGGGTAAGGGAAAGATGGTAAAGATAAAGCCTCAGTTGTGATGATGACCTCAGAGACTGGAGATGCCAGGTCAGTGGGATGACTGCCAAGAACAGCAGCCATTGTGGGGTTGACCATCCTGAGCCTGCAATATGGGGTGTGTTTGCTGTGAATGGCAGAACCAGAGAGGTGGGATTATAAAAAACCTTCCCACTCGTTGAGGATCTTGAGGAAGTACCAGATAGCAAATATGAAGCTATTTGTAACAATGGGTTCTGGTTTTGCTTCAGCTTGATCATAACTGTGTCCTGATGTTTCCTTACTAAAATAAGAAGTTTGCAACTTATTTTTAATTTTTCTGGAGTTACAGTTGAGAGATATTGGATATTTTAAAGATAGTAAACTTTTAAAAGTGTTTGAAAATTTAAAAGTGTGGAATTTTCAAATTGACTATGTTTTATATTGTGGTATTAATGTGAGGTCTTGGGGAAATAAAAAATTATGGTTTAAAAATGATATATTTGTGTTTCAAGTTGACTAAAGGTCAATTATGATCTTTTTTTGTCAACTTGACACAAGCTAGAGTCATCTGGGAAGAAGAAATCTCAATGAGAAAATACTTCCACCAGATTGCCTGTAGGTATTTTCTTGATTAATGATTGATGTGTGAGGACCCAGCCCACTGTGGTTGGTGCCGCCCCTAGTCGAGTGGTACTGGACTGTATACAAAAGCAAGCTGAGTGATCCTTGGTGTGCAATGCTACATTCCTCTGTGGTCTCTGCTTCGGTTCCTTTCCCATGTTTCTGTCTTTTCTTCCCTCAGCGATGGGCTAATATTTGAAGAATATGATGAAACACCACCCCTCTACCCTAGTTGCTTTCAGTCAGTGTTTTCCCATAGCACTAGAAGCAAACTAAGTTATCAGCTTTGTCTTGTTATGATAAAAACACTGGGGAAAGACCCAACTTAAATGAGACAAGATTTACTCTGGCTTGTGTTTTCAGAGGTTATAGTCTGTGGTCACCTGGTCTGTGGTGGGCAGAACCTGCTGGAAAGGTACAGTGGAGGAAATCTACTTTGTCCTGTGATGTTTTATTTTTTGGCTTTTTGGGGGGCACACCACCAAGCTTCCAAATAAATCACACATGAAGGCTTATTCTTAGTTATGAATGCCTGGCTTGTTTCTTGACAGTTTTTCTTGAATTATCCTGACCACTTTTTGCCTCTGGGCTTTTTTTTTATCTTTCTTTATTTCTGTCTACCTTTCTTTCCTTCTTCTTCCATGGCTTGCTGTGTGGCTGGGTGGCTGGCCCCTAACGTCCTCCTCTCCTTGTTCTCTTCGCTGCCTCAGTTCTTTTATACTCAGCCTGCCATTCCTGCCTATCCTTGCTCCTGCCTCGCTATTGGCCGTTCGTCTCTTTATTAGGACTATCAGGTGTTTTAGACAGGCACAGTAACACAGCTTCATGGAGTTAAACAAATGCAGCGTAAACAAAAGTCACACACCTGAAAACTATATTCCCCCACACCACTTACCTCCTAGAGTGCTACTAATGGGGGGGGATGAGAGGGAGAAGGGAAAGGAAAGAGAGGAAGGGAGGGGGAAGGCGGCCAATGATGAGTTAGCCTACTCAGAAACAATTCCTCTGAATTAGATCCCATTTCTCAAACTCCCATCGACTTCTCTAGACCCTCCAAAATACAACTCTACCAAGATGCACCCATTGGTGAGGAGAATTTCCCTAAAGTGCCTTCTTTGAAGCCTGTTGCTTTGGGAGACCAAACCTTCAACACATGGCCTTTTGAGAACAGCTTAGATCTAAACCAAGATTTTGAAGAAGTCAATATCCAGCCACCATCCTCTGGCCCCTTTATTGTGTGCAGAATGCCCACGGGCTTTGTTTCTTCCATTACACTGACCTTCATGGACACCTCCAACCCTTGTTAGATGCTGGGTGGCATTTCTCTAAAGTTCTTCTCAAGGTTAACTTTAAAGCAGATGATGTGTGCCCCTGGAGTGCTGGGTTTTTGTTGATTAGTAGAATGGTGGACCAAGCACACAAAAATTTCGTGAAACTGCATATTTTAATTGTTTCATTTGTAATTTGAATTCTAATTATATTCCTAGTTGTTTTGTTATCAAATATTTATTCTTCTCCAATTTCCAAGCATTGTTGAGGCTCTGGGATTTGCTTGTTTCTGAGAAACGTGGGGATCCTTAGCCTGGATGGCCAGTACAGTATCAAGAGGAGGGGTCAGCAAGGCCTAGTTGAGTGCTCCTCCTGTGAGGGCGAAGACCAGACTACCCAGAACTGACAGTTTGTTGGGTCATGGATGCAACTCCAATCCCATTGGCTCCTTGCAGCACCTCACATGCACCCACAGAAATTAGGAGTGTGAGACCCTCTGCCTAAGCGTCCCCAAGCCTGGCCCCCCATGTAGATTTTTTAGGGCATATTTCATAATATAAAACATCAAATTCAGCTTTGGGTCTCATTTCCCATCTCTAAATGCTGTTTCCTCCCTGAGACGTCCTTCATGACCTCAGCTAGAGATCATTTCCGTCCTCAAATGCATACACAATAGAAAAACAGAACACAGGGAAGGGAAAAGATGGAGTCAGGTGGATGGTGATAGAACTAGACAATCATTATGGGGACCACCATAACTGTTGGGACCCTTTGGAGTCCTGGCCTCCAGCTGCTCTTCCCTGCTAGTGACCTTTTCTTGCCCTTCTGATTTGCGCTTCTGAGAGCTGTGTCAAAGTTGTTTACCAGCTCTGCTTCACGAGCACATGTTGCCCTGGCCTTGATTAAGGATCAGGCAATGAGGTCTTCACCTGTTGGCCCACCTGACTGTGTTAGGTATAAAAGCCTCCGTGGTGCTGTTCAATGGAGGGCTTCTTTTACGAGCAACTACAGAGGTGTGTGCATGTTTAATCCTGACGTCCTTTGCTCGGTATTGGTTCCCGGCCATGCAGGCGCCGCACATAACTAAAGCAGGTAAAACTTCAGGGATGCAAAATTATCGCAGCACACAATAGTCACACAGGCTTAAAGCGTACCTCTCCCACCCACGTTGCTAACAGATCATGGTATGAACTTTCCTGTGTCCGTGGAGAGGTTTGGGTGATAGTCAGTGAAGTAATCGGTACACATGACCATCATTGGAGACTCTGACCTCATGGGCTGCCTGCTCTGTTGCACCCAGATGGGCTCAGCATCAAATATTCAGGACTCTGAGCATCATCCAGACTCAAATCAAGGACATGTGGTACAGTCGTGGATAACTGGCATTTGAATAAAGACTTACAAGACCATTTATTGCGCATGCTAACTTTCTTCGGTGAAATAAAATAAAAATATTTAAAAGTGTCAGTTTTCTTTAACTCACAAACCTATGAACACCTGATGTTCGATAAAGGAGCTAAAAGTATACAATGGAAAAAAGAGAGCATCTTCAACAAATTGTGCTGGCAAAATTGGATGTCAATCTGTAGAAGAATGAAAATAGATCCATATCTATCACCATGCACAAAACTCAAGTCCAAATGGATTAAAGACCTCAATATCAGTCCGAACACACTGAACCTGATAGAAGAGAAAGTGGGAAGTACTCTACAACACATGGGCACAGGAGACCACTTCCTACGTATAACCCTAGCAGCACAGACATTAAGGGCATCATTGAGTAAATGGGACCTCCTGAGACTGAGAAGCTTCTGTAAAGCAAAGGACACTGTCACTAAGACAGAAAGGCAACTCACTGACTGGGAGAAGATCTTCACCAACCCCGCAACTGACAAAGGTCTGATCTCCAAAATATATAAAGAAAATATATAAAGAACTCAAGAAACTAGACCGTAAAAGGCTAATCAACCCAATTAAAAAATGGGGCACTGAACTGAACAGAGAATTCTCAACAGAAGAAGTTCAAATGGCCAAAAGACACTTAAGGTCATGCTCAACCTCCTTAGCGATCAGGGAAATGCAAATCAAGACAACTTTAAGATACCATCTTACACCTGTCAGAATGGCTAAAATAAAAAACACCAATGATAGTCTTTGCTGGAGAGGTTGTGGAGAAAGGGGTACACCCATCCATTGCTGGTGGGAATGCAAACTTGTGCAACCACTTTGGAAAGCAGTGTGGTGGTTTCTCAGGAAATTCGGGATCAACCTACCCCTGGACCCAGCAATACCACTCTTGGGAATATACCCAAGAGATGCCCTATCATATTACAAAAGCATTTGTTCAACTATGTTCATAGCAGCATTATTTGTAATAGCCAGAACCTGGAAACAACCTAGATGTCCTTCAATGGAAGAATGGATGAAGAAAGTGTGGAATATACACACATTTGAGTACTACTCAGTGGTAAAAAACAATGACATCTTGAATTTTGCATGCAAATGGATGGAAATAGAAAACACTATCCTGAGTGAGGTAAGCCAGACCCAAAAAGAGGAACATGGGATGTATTCACTCATAATTGGTTTCTAGCCATAAATAAAGGACATTGAGCCTATAATTCGTGATCCTAGAGAAGCTAAATAAGAAGGTAAACCCAAAGAAAAACATATAGGCATCCTCCTGAATATTAACCTTCATCAGGCGATGATAGGAGACAGAGACCCACATTGGAGCACCAGACTGAAATCTCAAGGTCCAAATCAGGAGCAGAAGGAGAGAGAGCACGAGCAAGGAACTCAGGACTGCAAGGGGTGCACCCACACACTGAGACAATGGGGATGTTCTATCGGGAACTCACCAAGGCCAGCTGGCCTGGGTCTGAAAAAGCATGGGATAAAACCGGACTCGCTGAACATAGTGGACAATGAGGACTGCTGAGAACTCAAGAACAATGGCAATGGGTTTTTGATCCTACTGCACATACTGGCTTTGTGGGAGCCTAGGCAGTTTGGATGCTCACCTTACTAAACCTGAATGGAGGTGGGTGGTCCTTGAACTTCCCACAGGGCAGGGAACCCTGATTGCTCTTCGGGCTGATGAGGGAGGGGGACTTGATCGGGGGAGGGGGAGGGAAATGGGAGGCGGTGGCAGGGAGGAGGCAGAAATCTTCAATAAATAAATAAAAATAAATAAAAAAATAAAAGTGTCAGTTTTCCTAGAACAGTTCTGGGGTAGGGTGTCATTTATAATGATTTCAACCAACTTCCAATGACTTAGCCAACAAAGGGAAGGGGGGAAAGAGGCTGGGGGGCGGGAGACAGTTAACAAGCGAATATAAGACGTTAACAATCAAGGGTCTGCAGGAGATTATTGTCTTAGACTTCTGCAGGTCTGAAGGTATTCAGATTTTTTTTCAGTAAAGAGTACACAGCGCACACTATGCACATCCTTTGTTCTGAGACTTCAGTCTGTGCCCTCTGTCCTGTCAGCTTCTAGCCCAGGCTGGTCTCTGATTCTCTGGCCTCAGGACATGCTTGTTCCTCTGTTGTAGGAGGAACCTTATAGCGGGTCCTTCAAATGGGAGGAGAAAAACCTATTATTTTTCCTGTAATTCTTGCCCCAGGTGGCACCTGTTCCTCGGGCCTGTGACCTCACGGCATGCCACCCAGTTGCTGTCTCTGAGCGATGTTTAATCTGAGGGGCTAAAAGCTTTTCAATTCTATTCTACTTTCCACTTGCAGAAGCTGAATAAAGCAGGCGCCATCAGAAAAAAAGGAAGGCAAAGGATTGTTCTGAAAATGAATTTGAGGATATCTCAGAAGGAGGTTTATCTCTTAAAGTGTGTTTACACAACCAAGTTTCAATTTGCACATTGGTAGGGTTCCTCTTGTTCCCAGGGTGTACCAGGCACTGTGCTGGGTTGTTCCTTGGAACCGGGTAAACTGGAAAATGGTCAGATGTCTACCCATAAAAGCAGGGAATAGCCAGAATACACAAGCAAGACGTTGGGGGCAGGGAAAAGCCAAAGAACTTCTGCCACCGTGACAGTCCTTGGAAACTTTTTCTTTGCTCTCTGTTGACTTTTCATTTTATTTTTATTCATTGTTTTTGCTGGACAAAGAGTTATTGCACAGATATCTACAGAGCAATGTCTGCTTTGATTGACACATATAGTGATCCTCCTAGGGAAATCTCCATATTCATTTCTTCAGAGTTTTATCTGCATTGTGAATACTTTCAAAGTCCTGTCTTCTAGCTTGAGATCTATAATTTCTTATAATCTCGATCTCTTGGCCCCTCCTTCACTCTCGCCCCTTTTCTTCTTTCTTCTTTTCTTCCCTCATCTGTAATTTTAGAAGCTGGACATGGTCTCGAAGGCCTTGTCTACGTTAGGCAAGTACTCTATCACTGAGCTAGCTCTTGCTTCACTGAAATGTTGAACGTGAGCAAACCAAACTGACTTGGAGGTGAACAGGGAGAGCCGCTTCCAGCTGGGTTTAGGAAGTCGCATTGAGTAAGAGGAAGACAGGGGCAAAAAAGTCCAAGCTTATAGGGGAGTATGACCTCAAGTCAAGCCCCTTGGATATCGGCCAGGATCAGTGCTTTTGTTTAGTCAGAATGAAGCAAACTGGTACTGAGACATGGCTGTCCTTCTGCCAAGGTCTTCCGCAAACAAGAAAGAATGGAGGGAAGAGGCAATACTTTCATCTTCACTTCCTCTCTAAACTCCAAAAAATAATTATTGAGGCCTTTAAAAAAACTCATTAATTCTCTCATCTGCATAGAGATTGGAATTTGTTAACTGATCATTAATGCGTTTCCCCCTTTTAATTAAAATTCGTTGCCAGAGGAGAGTATGGGTGTTCTGGGGAGACGCATTAAAGGCAGAAAGTTAAGTTAGAGGTAAGTACATTTCCTCCACAATACTTTCCACCATGTTCTTTCTGCCCACCACAGGCCTAAACACAGTCAAGCCAGGTGACCACAGGCTTAGGTAGTGAGTGGGTGGAGTAGAAGCCCTAAGCATCCTGCAGTGTGTGGGACATCCCTACTGAGGAGCTGTTGTCTGTTCCCAGTGCTGAAATGCTGCCTCTCTAGCAAACATCTCCATACACCCAGACTTCCTTAGACAATAGAAAAGAATTGTGATGAGCCTCCACTAAGCTCCCACCAGGCCTGGGAAGTGATCTCCATGAACTTCTAGGGGCTCAGGACTGACTCCTGGGGCTTTAGTCCTACTGTGTGTCTTTGTGGCTTAGGTAAAGTCCACTGGCCACAGATAGGCAGCTCAGCACACCACCCTAAGTTCTGGGAAACCTTACCAGATGGTTATATAGAAACCGTCACCCAAAATCTCATCAAACCTAAGTGCCTGACATGACCATTTTGCTGATATGGATGCAGGCATTTCATAAATTCTCTCCCTCAACATTTAGGCCAAGCCCAGACAGCCTAGTGGTCTCCTGCCATCATCTCTTTGGCTCCCATCGGGCAGACCTGCCTCTCTGTGGCCACTGGCCATCTCCTTCTTCTCCTTGGCTTAAGTCAGGTGAATGTTTACTTGGTTTGAAGTCAGAACAAGCCTAGGTGAGGCGACTCCTTGTGCTTTGCTCTTGTTCACATGCAGCAGAATGTGGAGCATCTCTTTTTGAAAATGAAGTTAAACTTGACACTTCACACAAATGCGAAGCTGCCCCTCTTAATTTGAAGCCACAAAGTTTTGGGGTGTGTGTGTGTGTGTGTGTGTTTGAAGCAGGAAAATGTAGCTTTTATTGTTCAAGGTCAATTTTTTGATAATTAACAAGGAAAATTATCAGTGATGCCAAAAGTGTTGTTAATTAAAATTTCTTCCTCTTCCCTCCATCTGTCCCTCCTCTTCCCTTTTCCCTCTGTCTTCCTCCTCATCTCCCCTCCTCCTTATCTCCCTGTCCCCCCCATAAGTACTGGGAACTGAGGTAGAGCATCAAGGCAACATTTTACCCTTTTTTTGTTAGTACTAATTTTTTAAAAAGTTGAGACAGAGTACCACTAATTTGCTGGGTGGTGTAGGAGATCCCTCTGTCTATGTGTTGCTTTTGTTGGTTAATAAAGGAACTGCTTTGGGCCTATAGCAGAGCTATGGAGGAATAGAGCTAGGTGGGGAAAACTAAACAGAATGCTGGGAAGAAGAAGCAGACAGGGATGCCATGGATCCGCCACAGGAGGTAGAGGTGCTGAAATTTTGCTGGTAGGCCACAACCTCATGGTGATATACAGATTAATAAAAATGGGTTAGATTAAGATGTAATAGTTAGCCAATAAGAAGCTAGAGAGAATGGGCCAAGAAGTGATTTAATTAATACAGTTTCTGTGTGATTATTTCAGTTCTGGGTGACCGGGATGAACAAGCAGTTCCTTGCAACAGCTGGGGTGGACTTTGAACATACTTTGTGGCCCAGGATGGTACTGATTTTGTGATCTTCTTGCTTCCTAAGCAGTGGTGGTTATAGGCTTGCATCACCAGACTCTGATAGCCTAATTTATAATATTTCTTCTTCATCGTTTTCCTGGAAACGTCATCAGGATCTACTTATTTATTGAGCATCTGAGTTTAATACGCTGAAATGACACCATCGTTATCTTTTAAAGTTAGAACATGGTGGTTGTTGTCCCAAATTCCCATCATAGTGGACATGGTGACTGATGTCCCAAATTCCCATCCTTGTGAATGCTTTTACCCTACGTGTTGTTCATGGGTGACGAGGATTGCTGTTTTCCTTGTGTTTGAATTGCCAAGCTGAACTATTTTAGATGAATTATTGTCAACGTTTTATCTTCATCAAAGATAAAATTGCTTCAGCCTAGATGACCAGAATTAGGCTTGAGAGGGAGTCCTGGCTCAAAGCTGAAAGGAACCATGGCAGCAACAGACATCCAGCTGTTGTCCTTTTGTTTTTATAAGTGTTAGATATTATCATTATCATTTAAATTATTAGAAAGAAAATGCATTATGTCTGTTACACAATGAGGATCAGATTCTCAACTTATTAGACTCTTGGGGAAATTCTTTGAAATGAAGGAGAATTTCCCAGAAATTTCAAACTAGAGTTGAGTTCAAGCTCTTTGGAGTTATAACCTGCTCCTGTGTAGTCCTGGTCTTACATTGGCCTTGGTCCATACAAATTTATTCACAGCCGTCACTCTTCTGTGCTGGATGTTGTTTGTTTGTTTATTTTGGTTTTAGTTTATTTTTTTAAATGTTATATACTTGACACAAGCTAGAGTCATCTGGGAGAAAATGCCTCCATCAGATTGGTCTGTAAGCAGGACTGTCAGGGGTATTTTCTGAATTAATGCTTAATGTGGGAGGGCCCAGTTCCCTGTGGGATGGCACCGCTGGTCCTGGGAGGTGTAAGAAAGGCTCCTGAATGTGAGCCTGGAGAGTAAGCCAGCAAGCACCCTCCGTCCATAGTTTCTCTCTCCAGGTTTCATCCTGACCTCCCTTCATGATGGACTGTAAACTCTTGGATGACAGTAAATCCTTCCTTCCCAGGTTGCCTTAGGTGATGTTGTTTATCACAGAAACAGAAAGCAAATGAGAATAACTTCCCTCATTTTTCCTTGTGCTTCTTTGGCCAAGAGGAGTCCAACTCAATAACACTGTAGCCTAAAGCTTATTGGCAATGTGTGTGAGAGTCGGTCTGGTCTCTCTCTCTCTCTGTCTCTCTCTGTCTCTCTGTCTCTCTCTGTCTCTCTGTCTCTCTCTCTTCTGTCTCTCTCTCTCTCTCTCTCTCTGTGTGTGTCTGTCTATCTGTCTCTCTCTCTGTCTCTCTCTCTGTGTGCGTCTGTGTGTGTGTCTCTCTGTCTGTCTGTCTCTGGGAGTCTTTGGATACACAATCCCCCCAGGTCACCTGCAGATAAAAGATTTTCTTTTGTAATCTCTGTTGCTTTGACAGGAAAAATAATCTCTAAATATTACTGGGAAAGTTGGTAGCTATCCCACTGGGGATGAGCCTTTTAGATTCACAAGACAGTATTCATGGCGGAGGCTCATAGGTGATGTCTGTGGTGTTTGCCTTTGTCCATCCAGGCTTCTCCATCCTGGATCCAGGGCCACCCTCTAGCTGTCTGGTGTGCTATGCTGGTGCATCCTCCCTCATCTTGGCCCACCCGCCCATCAGTCTCTGCTTGCGCTTAGCGCTCCCGTGTTAAATACCGCAAAGGCAGTGATCCCCCCCACACCCCTCCCACCCGCTCCTGGGCCCTACTTCCCCTAAGGTGGAAGAGGCTACGAATTGTATCTGGGCATTTCAGGCTCCTATTCTCACATGGATCTGGCACACTCCTAAGTAGTCATAGTTCATTGTGAAGTTTCAGGTTCGTCCATGGTTTTTAAAAACCTGCAGGCACACAGAATCCTCAACGATTACGTATGCTGGCTGGGATGGGGATATGGCGCAGTGGATAAGGCGCCGGCTATGCGAGCATGAGGCCTGAGTTTGGATCCTCAGCACACTGCGGATGCCAGGCAGTATAATCCTGGCATTGGGGAACAGAGACAGGATGGTCCAAACCGGCAACGAGAGACTTTGTTTCCAAAGGTAAGATGGACAAGCAGTTGAGAAAAGACACCCTCGTGTCCACCTCTGCCCTCCACATGTGCCTGTCTGGGCAGACATTTCTTCATACATGCATGCACATACACCACCCATACAAATAAAAGATTAAAAAGACCTTGCTTCGGCGTCTGTTAGGGAATGCACATCCCAGGCAGAGTGGGCAGAGGCTTCCCTGTATTTGATCGTCCTCGGGAGAGGTGAAGCCGCAGGTGAATTTGGTTCTTTGGAATGCTCAGGTCAAAATCAGGCGCAGCATAGAACGTCATCACCACAACTGCCCGTGGCTGCAATTCCGTTCTTAGGAGAGGAAGGAAGAGCTTTGGTTCTGGCTCTTGTCTACACAGGATGAAAACAGCCGTTGGGTTCCAAATATGCAGCGGCGTTTATGCGGCTCTTTTTAAAGATTTTTTTCTGAAATTCTTTTTTTAAATTTTATTTTATTTAACATTTTTTCATGTATTTTACACGGTTTTATACCACATTCTCCAGGCTGTGTGTGAGCTGGAGCTTGTCACAGATGGGACGCAGTGTGCTGTTGCTCTGGTGGGACCTCGTCCCCACTTCTTGGCTGCTTAATTGGAAATAGAATCTTTTTTTTTATTGATTTTTATTGAGCTCTACATTTTTCTCTGCTCCCCTCCCCGCTTCTCCCCTCCCTTCAACCCTCTCCCAAGGTCCCCGTGCTCCCAATTTAGAATCTTTCTAAAGACTCTTAGTTCACTGAATTTAACTGACTGTTTTTTTTCCCTAATTTTACCATATTGGTGATAATGTTCATTAGCATGATTCAGTAGCGAGAATTGCTTAAAGGAGGTATTCACAGAAAAATGGAATAAACCCATCATTCTTTATGCTAATACTATTTTATTCTTGAAATAGTGAAAAAGATATGAATTCTTTTGGGGGGTATAATTTTGTTGGGGAAGATTTTAGCATAGTTTCCCAGCATTTCATTGGTATATGCAGCAGGGCTGGAGAGTGATAATTGTCTAGCATTCTTCTCTCCTGCCCCTTGCACAGGGCAGTATCACCAGACATGTTCCCGCAGACACTTCAGAGTGTTTAGTCTCTCTCAACCCCCTGTCTTGTTCTTCTGCTCCTCAGCTCCAGAGGCCCATGGACAGGTCCGTGGATCAGATATTACAAACCCTTTCCTAAATATTTGCCTCTATAAATACATCTGCCTGATGTAACCACTAATTCTCTACCACAGCTGTGAGAGACAGTGGCTCTTACAACATAGACTAAGAAAATAAAACAAAATTAAACATGTTTACTTCGAATCATAGAAATTATGTTCCTGGGGGGAAATAGTGGGGTTGATGAATCTAGGGAATGGCATGTTGACATTGTGTGTACCATACAAAACCACCTATTCTCCGGTGTGTTTTCAGTTTGTGTGTGTTCAAACCTGAGTGTGGGCACTTTCATGCCATGGTGAGTGTGTGGTCAGAGGATGACCTCAAATGTAGTCCTCATCATCACCCGTGTTTGAGAGAGTATCTCTTACTGTTGTACACTGCCACACATGAGCTTCTTTAAATTCTCCTGTCTCTACCCACCATGCTGTTAGAGTGCTGGGATTATAGATACAAGACCATGTTAACTCTACGTGACCACTGAGGGGTCCACGTGGCCTGCACTGTGTACCTGTGACCA
>JABTXL010005929.1:29220336-29235108 GCA_025134845.1 Neodon shergylaensis
GTGTACCTGTGACCACTGAGGGGTCCACGTGGCCTGCACTCTGTTCCCTTACCACTGAGGGGTCCACGTGGCCTGCACTCTGTACCTGTGACCACTGAGGGTCCACGTGGTCTGCACTCTGTACCTGTGACTACTGAGGGGATCCACATGGCCTGCACACTGTACCTGTGACCACTGAGGGTCCACGTGGCCTGCACTCTGTACCTGTGACCACTGAGGGGTCCACATGGTCTGCATTCTGTACCTGTGTCCCCCAAGAGGCCCCGTGGCTTGCACTGTACCTGTGACCACTGAGGGTCCACGCGGTCGACACTCTGTACCTGTGGCCACCAAGGCTCCATGTGGTCTGATACTGGACTGATAACACAGATTTGGCATCTCTCTGCTCTTGTTACCCCTGTGTTGGTCAGTTTGCCTGGAAAGCGAAATGAAGTGGACACCAGACTGCAGAATAATATCACAGGGGCCTTGGCTCACAGCCAGGGGGAAGGTAAGGGTGGGATGGAGCATACGGGCTGGCTCTGGTTTTGGAGCTGAGGTGAATGATAACACTGTCTTGAACCAGAACAAGAGAGCCAGGCTTTCAGGGGAGAGACACCTCCTCTGCATGGCGTAGTGGCTTGCAGGCAGCAACCTGCTGCTGAGCACAGTCTTCGGGGATCCTGGGCTGAGAACAGAGTCCAGAGAACAGGTCCTTAGTATGTGAGCTGGGGTTTGGAGTGCCTACTCCAGAGTCCACGACAGAAGCCAGCCTTGGCTGTGCGCCAAGTGGCATCGCCAGCTTGGGAGGCTGGAATAGGATTCCACAGAGAGGAGGATAAACAGCTGGCATTTCCTGACCGCTGGAAGTCCACGGTCGAGGAGTCAGCACTGGTTCCTCTAGATGCCTCCTCCTTGGCTTGCAGACAGCATTTCTCATGATGGCCTGGTCACTCCGGGCATGTCTACATCGCAGTGTCCGCTCATGTAAAGGCACCAGTCATGCCGGATTAGGACCTATCTTGCACACGTGTTTGATCTTGCTCATCTCTTTAAAGTCTTGGTTCCAAAACTAGGCTGGGGGCCAGGGCTGTGGCATGTTAGATTTAGAGGAACACATATAAGCAGGTGCTTTCCTCAGCCCCAGGCGAGCAGGTTGGGGACACTGTGAAGAGCAGACCAGAAGGCTCTCCCTGCTCTACAATGGAGACGAAGCAGATAATTAAGAACACAACAAAGCACACTTTCGTTAGCTGCCAGGGATACTGGGGATTGAGAGTCCTGCCAGCAGGCCCACGGTGCAGCCTTCGGCAAATGCCACTGGCCTCTGTGTCACAGAGAAAGCTACAGGGGTGATAGACTGGTTCTGTGAGCTTCACAGACAGCCCTGGTCCCCAGGACAGGCTTACTCTGCTAATTGGGCTGAAAGAGACTGCAGGTTATAAAATGACCTTTCCCTCTATAAACAGGGATAAAAATAATTCAAAGCTTAGGAAGACAGCAGTTTCAGACAAGTTTGCTGCACTAGAGCTCAGACAAGAAGTCGCAGTCCTCCCCTCAGCTGCTCCACCAGTCCCTTCTCCCCTGAACCTGGTAGCTTGGGAAAGAAACAATGACACCACCCAGCATCAAAGTGGTATGGTAGGCCGAGGGCAAAAAACACACATGATTTCAGATAAGAGACAGCTAAAGAAGAGGAAAAGGAGGAGGAAGATAGATGGGGTGGGGGAGATGAGGTGAAGAAGACAGAGGCAGAGGAAGGGAAGCCCAACAAACTCTAAGAACAATAAGACATACACACCCATGATACAGACCAACTAGGTAAAGGGGACTGATAGCCTGGGGAGATGGAGGGCAGGGTAGGACAGAAGGACGGCTGGACCACATCATCTGCTAAACCCCGGCAAGGCCACAATCTTCTATTTTTGCTGATCCATTTCTCCCACAAAGGCAGCAAAGCCCAGTGATCTAGGGTTGGAAGAAGTTCACTATGCTAGAATTAAATAAGTTTTAGAAAGCAGGCTTGAAACTGGCAGTGTAGAGACGTTTGAAAGACTCTTTACCACTTGCAAAAGAGAGAATTCTTATATGTCTTTGGGAAGCAAGCACATCTAGAGTTTTCTTTCTTGCATAGCTTCACACTGGTGGGTGCTGGAAGGTTTGTGTGTGGTTTTGGTGTCCATTCCTTGCTGGGCCATGCGACTCCTAAGAGCAGCCGAAGCATGAGCAGGGTGGGAGGGCCTGGCCTTTCCCTCCTTCAAAGGGTGCCAAGCCCAGATGGAAAGGCAAGACTCATAGGTAGTGGCACCCATTGGTATGCCAAGACCATCACATGCTTGTAGAACACCACGGAGTCATCAGAACCAGAGAGTCCCCTGACTCAGAGTTCAGTGACGTCTAGCAGGTTGGTAATGTTCAGAGCAGCAAAAAGATGAGAAGCCAGGTGGGAGCCATGGGCCTCTGTTAGGGTGGGGTTGCTGGGGCCCAGGGATGGCAGAGGTGCACAGAACTGTCCTGGATGCTGACTGGGGAGCAGCTGAAGTAGGAAAAGGAGAGGAATCATGGAAGCTGGAAGCCATGGTCAAGCCCTGCTGCAGCCCCTTTGACAGTGCCAAAGCTTCCTGTGCAGGGATTGTGTGTGCTGTGTGGGAACATAGAGGCATCTGGACCATAAAGCATGAAAATGCCAGGCATCAGAATCAGAAGAAGCAGGAAGGAGGCTGGGGTGGCTGCTTTTCCCTCCCTCCCTCCCTCCCTTCCTCCCTCCCTCCCTCCCTCCCTCTCTCCCTCCCTCCCTTCCTCCCTCCCTCCCTCCCTTCCTCCTTCCCCTCTCCCTTTTTTTCTTCCTCCCTTCCTTCCTCCCTCCATCTCTCCCTTCCTCCCTCCATCCCACTCTCCCTCCCTCCCTCCAATTCTTTTTTCCTCGCTGGGGATCTTATCTGGAGCCCTGCAATGCCGGACTAGGTGTCTACTGCTGAGCAATATCTGCCTCCCTCCCCCCTTTTTATTTTGGGACAGAGGCTCACTAAGTTGTCCAGGTTGGCTTTGAAATTGACATTCTCCTGCCTCAGCCTCCTAAGTAGCTGGGATGACAATGGGCCTTCAGGTAGCTGGCATTACACTAGCCTGGTTTAAAAAAACTTCTCCTCCGTATCTGAAGAACAATACATTTGACATAAATGTCCGATTAAAAGCTCCAATCAAAAATAGAGTGTGCCTATGGTTTCATCAACTTTTTGGCCCACCTCTGCCCCCTAGGCAAGAGCATGTCTCTATTGCATGAGTACACACACATACACACACACACACACACACACACACACACTGCACAGTTCCATAAATTACAAAAGCTGCCTATATTTTAATGTAGCGAGTGAAACACGAACTGAGATGTAATACACGAAGCCATAAATTTCACTCTCCTCAGGTTCTTTCAGCATTTCTTTACCAGCTCAACTCAATATACTCAGTACACACAGACAGGCAGACAGACACAGACAGACAGACAGACACACACACACAGTTAAGTCTTCAGAGACAAAGTCTTACTATTCTTGTAACCAGTGGAGGAGAGTGGACACTGATGATCAAACAGACTTTTGATAAAGTTGTGTACGAAGCTATTTGATACCCTGGATTCAGGTTCCAAGGTCCTGGTCCACGTGGCATCTCCTATGTGCCATGCTGTTGTGGGAAGTCTCTGGTTGACCGTCCATGGGCTCCCTATCTGCAGAGTCACCATATGGTGCCCGGGGTTCAGATTTCCAAGTCCGGTATCTGCTGGGAGGGAGGGAGTGCTTGCATTTCTGGTTCCCCTCTGAGGATGGGTGAGCTTCCTTTTATCTGGGCTGTTTGTAGCCTTTTATCTGAGCAGATAGCACTATGGTCCCAGGTCTACTTCCAAGATTTGGGGATACCTAAGAATATCATGATGCTGAGCCTTCATAAGGGGGTGGATGTAGAGGATGAAGACAATGCTGTCTATATGTTTATATGGTTAGGATACACGACTAATTTGTATATAATATACACAGTAGCATATGTGTACACACATGCTGTGCACCATGCTGCCCACAGCTTTTACTCTGTGAAATACGTACCCTGGTGAACAACCAATGCTTCCCCTTGGAAGACATGATGCCCATGACAATGACTCTGAGTTAGGCTGGGCAACAGTTGAAACTGTAGCTGAGACTGTGGCCTGCCCCATTCCCACCCACGCGCGTGGACGAGAGCTAAGACAGAGTGCTGCGGCCTGCGCAGCCTGGATAGCCGAGACTGGTGGGGGGTGCCGGGATTGAGACACGGAGGCTTCTTTTCAGGTGGAAGAACAGCAACCTTTATTTTGCCCAGCAACCTTTTATACTTCTACTCCTTCTGTGGAGACCCACCCGCCAGAAAGAACACAAACATCCTTGTCAATTACAGACCACAAGGAAGTTCTGGATCACAACAACAGAGCGCCTGGCTTTGCTCCTTTCCAACTGGGGACACATGGAAGATGATTGTGGGAACATAAGGCAGACAACTTGGGGAGGACACAGCTGAGCTGAGAAGAGGAAATCAGTAGACAGGGGTGCGATGTGGGCCCTTCTGGGTGCAGGGAGGCACTAGGGCTGGTATTGGGGATTCTAGGGAAGGTTTGGGGGCTCTTGACCTGGTCTTCCTAGTCATGTTGCTGTTCACTGGGATTAGCTAGGATGTAGCCTGCAATTGTTACTCATCTGGCAGACATCACACCTCTAGTGTGGATATTAAGACTCCCAGGGTCAGGACCGAAGGGAAAAGAAGAGCTTCTAACCCATGAGGCTGAACAAGACCAGGGTGAGGAGCCCTTTCATAATCCTTAGTTTTGGTTGGCCTTCCCCTCCTCTCTTCTCCCATTTCCTTGCTCCTTTTCCTCATTTATGCCCCCCCCACTACCAGTATTCCCCGTCCACTTTCATATAATTTTATTTTTACCATCCTTACCCCATCCCTTGAACCCCTCCCTCATTCAAATAAAAACACATGTAAAAAGTTGAAATCAGGATACCCATATGAGCAGGAACACTTGTCTTTTTGAGTCTAGCCTACCTCACTTACCATTTTTTCATCCATTTCCCTGCCAATGTCAGAATCCTTTTCTTCTATGGCTGAATAAAATCGATTGTACCACAGTTTAATTATCTGTTTATCTGCTGATGGAAAACTATGCTGGGTCTTTTTTTCTTGCTCTCGTGACTAGAGCGTCCATGAACATGGATAAGCAAGTATCTCTGCGGTAAGGTGCAGAATCTTTTTAGGGTGGATGCGCTGGCGTGCAACAAATTCCTCGGTTCCTGCTTGGAAGCGGAGCTGAGACCTGCTGTGCAGTTCCACGCTTCTCCACTAGGTGGCTCTTTGCACTCTCGTATGTCTGCGGGCGTTCAGACAGGTGAATGCATTTCATTGGCTGGCGGGAGGCATGATGCCATCCAGCAGCTCTTTTTAAGAGAAAAGCCAGGACCAGAGAAACAGCCACCCCTGAGCATTGCCTTCTGTGCTGTTCTGTGGGACGTAGCTGCGGAGTCAGGCCAACATGAGTGAGGTGAGCAACGCTTATGCTAGCACAGGGAAACCGGGGAGTGAGAAGGGTCTGCACCTCTGGGAGTCTCAGAAACAGGAAGGGTTCCCAGTGGGGTTGAGGCATAAATGGATTCTGTCATTATTTGCTTTGAGGATAGAGTCTCCTGATATCTTGGTTTGAATGACAGTGTAGAAACTGGCTAAGTTTACACTTTTTGAAATCAACCTTAGAAAGGAAAAAAAAGGGGGGGGTAGGTATATTGTTTCTGATCTGTGACTTTGGGTTTTGTACCTTTGAAGAGAAAGCCAGTTGTTTGACTCTCTCTTGAGGGTTTGTGCTTCTTCCAAGGAGTGTGTCCTCACGTGTTTCCTTGGGGCACAATCTGAGGGTTAGCAGACAGAGCTAGCCACCTGGGAAACACAGCTTCAGAAGAAAGGTGGGGAGTGAGGATTTGTGTTGGGGTGGCAGCTCCTGCAGAACCATTGCCTGTGACAGACAGGGCTTGCCATTAATCAGTTAAACAGAACCCAAGGAAGCATACAAAGTCCTAGTCTAAGTGTGTGTGTGTGTGTCCGTGTGTGTGTGTGTGTGTGAGAGAGAGAGAGAGAGAGAGAGAGAGAGAGAGAGAGAGAATAGAGAGAGACAGAGAGAAAGAGACAGATAGACAGACAGACAGACAGACAGGCGGCTACCTCTGAGGCACCAGGGGGTGTTGGCAGGAGAGTTCATCTCAAACTGAAGATGCTTCTCCTATTCTGTGTATACAGAGTGTGTTATGCTGGGGCAAATTGGTGGCTTGCATATTTTTATTTCAAGAAGAGATTACAATCTCTTCCACATGAAGATTTGGGGTTATACAATGCTATCCTCTTTCAACTAGAAGCCCAGGCAAGTCCGTTTTCATTTCCCCTGGGATGATACTTAATTACTTTGAGAGATCTGTTATCTTCTCTGTATTTTATTTTTTTAAAAAAAAATTGTTTGACAGATGGGTAATCTTTTTTTGGAAGTCTAGAGTAGAATTAACAACTTCAGAAATGAAATGCCTCCTCAAGGCTCTCCTCTCTTTGACGGGCAGGCGGCTATGGATATAAACAACAGGAAGAAGGGCGGGCGAGGTGGTGCTGCACTGAGGTACAGTACGTGGGACAGAGCCAAGAGCTTGGGGGAGGAGGTGGATCTGGGCTGGGAGATGGGAGTCTCCTGGCAACCCTGGGAACAGGAGCCACAAGGACAGCCATTGGTTGCCTCACGGTGAAGATGCTGAGTGCAGTGCCAAACACTCCCACACGGATCCCCCTTCTGTGAATCTCTCAATACCCTGGGCAGTCTGTGACAGATGAGGAAACCGAGGCACAGAGAAATAAATGCATTCACTGATTCGGGGCCACCAGCTAACAATCAGGAGATCCAGGACTAGCCTTTTCACACTAGAGTAGTTGGTACCAGGTTCATGGTGGAGTTCAAATGCACATGGGGGTCTCTGAACAGCTAAGGCAGGGAGGAGCAGAAGGAGGTGAGCATCCTGGGCTCTGAGGAGCAAGGGCATTGGGGACAAGGTTTCTTTTCCTTTCTGTGTGGAGGAGGGGCTTTCTTCTGGGCTTCACTAAGACTTTAGAAGCATGAGGCTTAGGGGGACCTCACCTTGTTTGCAGTAGGAAGGGATGGCTGTGCAGTCAGCATTCCCCATGCATAGCTCAACAGATTCTCATCAAGGAGGGGCTTAGAGAGCAGACTAGTCTTGCAGCAGGGGCGCTTTTTCTGTGCCCAGTTAGCAAACCGGGATAGTGTCCTTCCACTCTTCCTGCCAAGGCTCACGCCTGGGGGCCTCCAGTGCCTCCTTGTGCACTCAGATCTCCTGACTGTGCAGGTCCCCGGGGAGGAGCCTGGTCCCAGAGGTCAACCCACAATTAGGTTCACAACCTCCTTTCTGCTGAACCTGTAATTAGGGCAGTCTCACAGACCCCACCCTGTCCCGGCTGTCCACGAAATAGTGTCACAGCCCAGTGCTCATTCCAAACTCTGCTTTTGTGTCCCCGCTTTCCCTGGCACCCATCTCGGCTTCTCATCCACACCACTGCTCCTGTCTCCCCACTGCTGGCCAGTCCCCTAGTCCCTGGCTGGTGGTGTACTTTGGAAAAGAGGGATTTGTCCTTTGACTAAAACAAATCTACTTTAAGATTTAATAAAGGGGTCAGGGAAGGATCAGGAAAGGGCACCGAGTTCCAAAGGTTTCCCTTAGTTGGATGAACTACACACACGGCTTATAGTATCAATAATGCCCAGGCAGAACTGGAGACACATGATCATACATGGCTAGTTGTTGGCCAAATCAGAAGCCTTGCTTTCCCTCTGCCCTAAGGCGTTTTGGGGCTGGTGCAGGTGTGTGTGTGTGTGTGTGTGTGTGTGTGTGTGTGTGTGTGTGTGAAGTCTCTTTCTGCAGCCCTCAGGGTTCATAGCAAGTGGAGAAACTCCAGAGATCTCTAGTTAATCCCTTGAGTCAACACAAACCTATATTGGACAGAAAAGACCCTGAAAGCCCAAAGCCTGCCTGGGGTCAGCTCTGTAGTACTGTGACTTTTGGCCTTAAAGGGGAAGGGGCAACCGTAAACTGGTCCTGACGCTGGCTTTAAAGGGAACAACTTAGTACAGTGTGGCTTCCATGCCTCAGAACCATTATTTATTCATTTATTGCAGGGGGAACGTCATGTGGTCAGAAGAACAGTTTAAGTGTAGCAAGGAACTCGCTCTGCTGTGTTTTGTTGATCTCATGGGAGATCTGCCCTTTCCTAAACAGAAATTGAAGAGGAGTGGATTGGGCGGGGGTGGGAACAGGGGAGACGGTTGGGATGGGGGAGAGACTAAAGAGGAGGGAGGGGAAATGCAGCCTGGATGTAAAATAAAAAAATAAATAAATTTATTTTAAAAAGTAGAACAACAACAACAAAAAAAAGAGTATAGCAAAGAACTAAAGTCCAGATTTCGGACCGTGTGCGAGCGAGAGTGGAGGTGTTTGGGGGCATCTGATTTCCATCCCTGTTAAAGTGTGTCGGCTGTGCTTGGGGCAACTCAGGGGATGAATTGGGTTCTAAATGTAGGTTTAAGTCTGGTAACCAAGCACATTTGAAATCTTCCCAGCAAGGCCTAAGGTTGAAAAGTACCATGTACAAGAAGGAAGAGCTTCCCGTTGCTAAAAAGGATTCCTGGGAGCAAGCATAGTGTCCTAGGTCCTCATCTGGGGTTTTGCTTTTAAGTGGCTTTTCAAAACAAACAAAAAAAATTCATTTTGGAGATCCCCGAGTGAGATTTTAATGGAGAATAAATTTAAAATATGACATGCCCTCTCACCCTGTTTGGAAACTGTTTGGGAGAGATAATTCCCTTATGTAACATATCAGACAACAGCTGATAATTAGACATAAGCCCCTAAGCCTTTCCAGCATCCTATCCTAGGCTCTCTGATCGTTTTGGCTTAAGTGGGATGGGTTAGCTCAGGGCCAGAGCTGAGGATCTTTGGTCCATGTAGACGCTGGCCATAGTGAAAAGGCCATGTCTGGTGAAGACGTGTTTGAGACAAGATCCAAGACATCCAAGGGCATATGTGTATACACACACAAGTATCCCGAGCACTGAAACAGACCCATTGCCTCTTCCTGAAAACACTGATCCGGAAGGACAAAGAAAGCAGGACTGACTGCCCCCTCACCCTCACCCCACCGGGACCCTCTGAGGCTCCCTGCACTGGGTAGGAAGCACAGAAGATGCATGGGCTTTACAATCAGAAGTAGATACAGGTTAAAAATGTGCAACATTGGCTGGGGCTTGACACAGTATGCGCTCCCGGGAACTCACTGGAGAGAGAGGTTAGGAGACAGCAGGACCCAAGGTGTAGCCTAGGTTCTTAGGACTCCGCTGCCAGAGTGAACTGGAGCCAATGCTCTGCATGGGTGGTGGGTTTGGGAAAGGACTGTGTGATTTAGACCGGTGCTTACGCATGGATCCTGAGAGTTACAAACATGGTGTTTTTAATAGAAGGCCAAATAGCAGTTTGAATTCTTATGTAATTCTAGCCTCATTTAGGGGCACACATGAAGTATGGATATGGAAAGACCTAGTGAGATCCACTTAGTGAATTTTTTTTGTTTTTTGTTTTTCTGGTTTTTTGTTTGTTTGTTTTTGTTTGTTTTGTTTTTTGTTTTTCAAGACAGGGTTTCTCTGTAGCTTCGGAACCAGTCCTGAAACTAACTCTCGTAGAAAAGGCTGGCCTCAAACTCACAGAGATCCTCCTGCCTCTGCCTCCCAAGTGCTGGGATTAAAGGTGTACACCACCACTACCAAGCTCCACTTAGTGAATCTTTATTATCATATGTTATTTGTACAAAGTAATGGATTTCACGATCTCGTTGTCAAATGTGGACTTTGCTCATGTTAAACCACACAATCGTGGATGTTATTCTCTCCTTCAAAGTCCTGTCGGTTGGTGATTACAACGTAGGTTTAAGCCCAAAGACGTGTTTTCAGGGCTGGTGATCACAGTGGATTGTCATAAAACTCGTTTTCCCAAACTGCATCTCATTAACCAAGCTCAAGATTAAAGCACCCAGTGTTTTCTCTTTTGAATGCTAAGAATGAATGAAGGCAGGATGCATGATTATTTTTTTCCAGAGAGAAAAACTGAGTAAATGACTCACCATTGATTTTATTAACCGTGTGGTGGAGTTGGTGTGATCAGCATGAAAAGGAGAACCACGCTTGTGCCAGGCAAGCCTCTCGAGTCTATGAAGGACACAGCCCCTGCACCAGCATTTAGATGGCCATTTCTTCCCTCCGTGGCTCTGAGAGGCCTCATTCCAGTGAACTCTGTTCGTGCTTCCTCAGTCCTCAGCCTGCAGGGTGTAGGAGCCAGTTAGACTCAAACAGAACCACCGGCTTCAGGCTCAGGGTTTCTCACTAATTTCTGCAAAGTGTAAAGGCTGCAGGTGTATAGTTTGATATTGCAGTTGTCTTTTGGCTTCCTAAACCCAGCTTGAGCCAGCATACTCGTAAGGCCCTGCAGGTGCACTGTAGGGACTAGAGCATCCTTCCTGGCCTGTCAACCTGCTACCTACTGACGGGAAAAAGGCTGGGCTCTAAGGGCAGAGCCAGGTTTGTGTCTGCCAGCTAAATGAATCAGTGGAATTCCAGTGTGGATTATCAGGGCTCTTTCTCCAGGCGTTCATGTTGTTGTAGGATGTGTTATCAGGGGACAGAGCCTGCATTTTGTTCTTTGCTCCCAATCTGAAACCCCCAGTGTGCTACTCAGATCTCTGTAAGTGGGAAGTGGGGGTGTGACCATACACACAGAACTCATGCTTCCATAGAAGCAAAAAGAAAAGGAGAGAAGATGGGGAAAATCTCAAGAGGAAGAACACTGGGAATTTGGGAAATGCCGGGAAAAGTACGAGAGCTAAAGGAAGGGTAGGCTCGTACAAAATGAATTTCCGTTAGTCTCCTTCGAGACCGACTTACTTCTAAAGAGTTGTACAGAATCTAAACGAAAGGGACATAGACAGACAGAGTCCAGGTCGGCAGAAATTGACTCTATTGTATCAAGACAGAATAGTCTGTCTGTGTGAGAATTCTGAGAAAGTCTAGGCAGATCTTTCATAGGAGGGCTTCTGGCATGGAGACAGACATGTAAATCACAGCATATTGTTGGAGGAAAAATATGTCTAAACAGACGGAAGACAGGTTGTAGATGTAAATATTTTAATCAACAGTTAAAATTAACTATCAATAATTATCAAATTGTTACAGCAATGAAAAGAGATATTTTGATTAAAACAGTTGATCGGTTTATTATTTTCTTCTTATTAATATTTTTGCATGTGTTCATGTGTGGGGTGTATGTACTTGTGTGTGCACACGGTGGAGGCCAGAAGACAGTCTCTGGTGGTGTTCTTCAGCTGTCTACCTTTCTTTTGAGAACAGCTTGGAGCTTAAAGGTTGGCTGTGCTGGCTGGCCAGTAAGCTCCAGGGATTCCACCTCCTAGTGCTGGGACTACAGGTACCCACTTGCCATGCCTGGCTTTGTATGTGAGTACTTGGGATTTGCATTTGATTGGGTTCTCACGCTTGCTTTCAAAGTATTTTTTGACTGAGTCGTCTCCCCAGCCCCACAATATACTACTTTAGGTCCCAAAAATGTTTGGATGTTTAAATATCTTAAACAGGACTGTATTAGTACATGGAAGGTGACCAACCCAAATGTATTTTCTTGAGGTGCTCCAAGGTAGAGCCCTTTCTGCACCCACAGCCCTGTTATAGACCCCTACCCAGTTGGCCTCCACCTTGAATTTGACTATGCGGTTTCCAGTCTTTAAACTGAAGTGAGGGATATAACCACATTTCCCTTCAGTGGAGTAGAAACATAAGAAAGCTTATAGGTAAGACAAACCAAACCAGCCTGCCTCACCCTCGGTGGGCCAAACCCATCAATCTAACCCCACTTCCAGGGCCGCTTTACATGACCAACTCAGCCTAGTCACGCACAGTGGGCATCCATCTGCCTGTTACGATTTGTGCCTCACAGATAGTACTGCATTTCTGCCTCAGGATCTCATGGCGTGGCTTGTCATTCGGTTTCTGAGAGGGAACGCACTTGCCCAGATTTACGGCTTTGCCAGCAGAGACATCAATCACCCACTAAACTCCTGTATTTCTTATTTTGCCCTTAACCTGCCACCTGCTAAGTAAAACAGAGATGAATTAGAGTCATGGGGCATAAAAGCAAGCCTCCATGCACAAGGACCCCTGCACAGAGCATCTGTTTGGGGATCAGGGTGGATTGTTCTTCCCTCAAAAGGAAGTCATCTACACAGGGCAAAGCACTGAGACCAGGTGCAGGGAAGTACCTCTTCCTACATAGTTTCTGCCCTCTTTTGTGGACATTCTTGGCTACAAGAAGACTCAGATGTTAGACACACCTCTATCATGCAGCCACTGGTCTGTTTCCGACCATGCAGAAACTGGGCTGGGATATGGGCTGACTTGATTCTAAAATCCTGATTCTAAAATCCAAACCTGTTTTAGTGAGGTGTAACCAAAGAGTCATGTGACCTCAGAGCACCACACCTGTGTCTCGGCTAAATGCTTAGCGAAGTGACTAGCTACATTTTTTTTTACATAATTGCTGGAAATGAGAATGATGCATGTGAACATTTATCTAAATCAAATAAGAATAAAAACACAACAAGGAAATGTATCTTCCCCGTTCCTAAGATCTTTTTCAAAAGCTGATACACAAGTCTGTCATATGACCAGATTTCAATACAGAAAAATGAATTGGAGCTGGCACGTACCTCAATTAGTAGAGTGCTTGTCTAGTGTGTACCAACAATGATGCAAACACATAAAAGGGACATGGTGGTGCATACCTATGCTGAACAACCCTGGGAAGACAGAGGGAGGCAGGAGGATTGCCTGTTCAAGGTCATCTTTGCTTACAAAGCCAGTTTGAGGCCAGCAAACAAAACGTTAAAGAATTTTACCTATGCTGACATGGAAGTTTCCTACAAATATAATATTCTTATCGGGTAATAGTTTCATTTGAGAGCTGTTTTCTTGTGCATCAGAGACAGGAAAATTATACCTAGGTATTGGTGGAAGAAGGCAGAGTCAGAGAAGCCTTGTAGCCCCAACAGAGACAGACGCTGGATAGAAGAACTTTACCTGGTAAGCCACAACCACGTGGCAGTGCACAGATTAATAGAAATGGGTTAACCAAAGATATAAGAGCTAGCAAGCAATACACATAAGTGATTGGCCAAACTGATTTAAATAATATAGTTTATGAGTGGTTATTTCGAGTCTGGGCAGCTGGGAACAAACAAGCAGCCTCCTACAACACCTACGGTTTTCTTATTCTAATTGTACACACAAAGACATTCCTGAGTCCACGAACTGATCAAACTCCAAGCCGGAGAGTGGCTGTGTTCAGGGCTGGCATCTGCACTGGTGAGGGTGAGTGCCTGAAATACTGTAGCAGGCAGAGAAACCTGAGAACACCCACCTGGGGCAAGAGCTTCCTTCAAAGATCTGAGCTCTTTCCACATTTCAGAGTTCCAGGCAGAACAGCACACCTGAGTTGTTACAGCCATTAGTTTGTACCACTCTGTCCCCCTGTCTGAGGACCCCCCGTCTGAGGACCCCTCCGTTGCCATCACCAGTCTTTCCCCTCCCACCTCTGGCTCTTCACATAGCTGGCATTGCCCTAACAACAATGCTCTCATCACCACATCACTGTTTGGATTGCTCAGACCTTTTGCAGATACTGACGGGACAATAGAGTAATATCTCCCAAGGATCTTGGTTTGGTTAAACCCCATCATTGACAATTTGTGTACATGTATGTACACTCACTTTTGTTTCGTTTAAAATTATGCTTGTGTGCTAATAGGGTTTAGCTGTGCCTATGGCATGATGTGCATTAAAAGTCATTTACCTGCCGTAGGGAGGTGCCGTTAGTTAAAGACAGATGGTGTTGAGTCCTCTTCAAGGAGCATGAGACACCTGATGTGGCATAGTAATGCTTTCAAGACATGCCATTAGGGAGAGTATCAAGGACAGTTTCCAGCTATGAGAGTCTCATCACACCTCTAGAAAGGGAAAGTCCCTATCAGTCCAGGTATGAGCTGTTTGTGAAATCCAATCTTTAATGGCTCTTACCAGAAGCAGATGCAAACATAAACCCTCAATTCTCTTCACTCAGCACGATCCTGACAGTGACTTGCCTTACAATCTCAGAGGTATTCGTATAGTGTTCTGTGTCAATGAAACCCCCAGAGTTGTGCTGTGTACATGTACAGCTGAACATAGTGGCCCTGCTCCTTCTGGCTTGGTGTCTGTTTAAGAACTATTGACACCAGAAAAGACTACAGCTATACTTAGAAGTCAGATTTGAAGGAGATAGTCATATCATTCAAAGTGGCCATTTTCAGTTCTCATTTGTTACCTGTCATCTACCTACCTACCTACCTACCTACCTACCTACCTACCTACCATATCTACTATTCATCTATCTATCTATCTATCTATCTATCTATCTATCTATCTATCTATCTATCATCTACATCTATCTCTCTATCATCTATCTATCATCTATCTCTCTATCATCTATCTATCTATCATCTATCAATCTATCATGTATTTGTCTATCTATATCTATCTATCTATCTATCTATCTATCTATCTATCTATCTATCTAT
>JABTXL010005929.1:29235118-29279526 GCA_025134845.1 Neodon shergylaensis
ATCTATCTATCTATCTATCTATCTATCTATCTATCTATCTATCATCTTTTATCTAAGCATCTATCAATCATCTATCTGCCTATCATCTATCAATCATCTATATCATCTATGTATTTACATATCTGTCTGTCTGTCTGTCTGTTTGTCTTCCTATCTTCTATCCATCCATCAATCTTCAAGGCAGCTCCTTTCAGTATCACTCAGGCTAGCCTTCTGGGGACAAATGACCCTCCTGCTGCAGCCTTTCAAGTACCTGGGACTTATGGGCACTTTTTACTGGCTTGAAAGCATTCATTTTTCGTTGGGGGACTGAGTGACCTGAAATTAATCTCGTTGAAAACCCCAGAGCTCTTGAGAAAAACGCTGGTCTTGTTTTTCTTCCACATTTCTCATCCTATTAAATTTCTCATTTTCTGTCATATTCTGGAAGCTACCCACTACCTTTTATACCCGTCTCACTTCCACTTAAGTATCTGCAAGAAATAATTGGAAACAACATAGTCCTGGGTATTTTTTGTAGTATCTAGCAAAAGTAGCCCCATAGAAATCTGAACAAAGACCCTCTCAGGTCTGTTCCTGGCTTCCCAGGTGGCTGGCTTTCCAGCATTTACTTTCTGTCCTGCTTTCTTTTCCCCATGTCCCAATAATGTTTCCATGCCCATGGAATAGTTTGTGGAGATACTGTAGGCAAAGTTTACCAACCACGTCCATGCCTCTCTCACCTCCCAGGGCTCTGAATCAGAAAGAACGTTCTATGTCCCAGAGAATCCTGACCATTGTTCTGATCAAAGCCGTTGCTTATGTCATCGACAACCACACACTTGATAAGTCACGCCGCTTCCTGTCCTCTACAAATGTGATGTTTTAAGTGACTGTGTCTTCCACACCTTTTAATCCCAAGACAACCTTGAACTCCCACTGATGGACATCTCGTTTCCCTGTCACACGCTGCTGAGGGTATGGAAATGCACAGTTCCGGCCTCTTAGAGTGTTAGTGGAAAGACAGAGCCACGGAAGATTGGTTCCACTATGGTTTCTACATGGAGTACAAGTGTCAGGGAAGTAGTAGAAGATTTTTCACTGTGCAGGGCTGTGAAGAAGAAGAAGAGAGACAAGGTTCAGTGAAGCCTACCAAAGGAGGGAGGACTCGGTTACCGATGAGGATCACAGTAACAGATGAGGGTCAACAGTAACAGTGAGAGGATCTTAAATGATTAGCATTTTAGAGTCAACTGAGAAGTTATCAATGGTCAGGATGCATGAGTGGACACCTATTGTCATGCTATACTTAATTTTGGGATCCCTGTCTTAGTGCCTTTTTCTGCTGCCATGATAAAGAGCTCTGATAGAAGCAACTTAAGGGAGAAAGGGTTTATCTCCAGGTTCAGTCTACCATGATGGGGAAGTTACAGCAGCAGAAGCTCAATGGAACTGGGATACCACATCCACCATAAAGACACAGAAAAGGAAGGAAGCTAAGAAGATTGTCTTTTTTATGTAATCTGGGACTCCCGGCCTAGGGAATGGTCCCTGTCCATGTTGGTCCAAGATGGGCTTTCCCACATAAACTAACATAGTCAAATGACTTTCCATAAGCAATGCAGACTCTTTCCAAGAGATTCTAGATTTCTGTCAGGTTGACACAAGCTATCACATGTCCCATTGTCAAGAATGTGCTAAAATAGACTAATCCTAGTGGGGCTCCGTTGATTTATTGCTTTAAAAAACATGAAGAGGGAAATTTTCCCTATGATAAATTAGAAATAGGTCACAAGGATGCAGTCAACAATATATTTTTCTTGGAATTTTAACATTGCTCTATTTTGTAAAGTTTACACATTCTAATTGTGAGAAATCTTGTGAATTTAGACCCATCTGCAATTCATCTTCCAGGAGCTCTATTGCTGATTCATGATGGCGTATGGCTGCGTTCTTTAAGCCTTAGGGCCCCAGGTGGCTTCTGACCATCATTATTATTCTCTTCTTTTTAGACTTTGCCCTCGGATGGACTCGGCTTCTATTTATAACTCAGCTCCCACATCTGCATGAGCCCTCTGAAAATCTCTAGCTAATACAGAACTATCTCTCAAAATTTTTTTTTCTGTCAGTTTTCTCCACATTAAAAATGTAGGCTATTTTGCCTCTTCTTGAAGAATGTTTCTTAAAATAGTTGTAGCAATTTGTCAAACACCTCCACGAAATACCTCCTTCAAGTTCATAGCTGTTTCCCCCACCCCCGTTGGGATTTAATCTCTCCCATTTCCCAAACTGACCTGTTTCGTTCTAGGGGCCACCTTTTTATAAATTTTTGTGGTATCATTTCTCTGCTGCATTCTTGCCGAGAGTCAGTTCTGGGAGAGACTCATGTGAGCATTTCCCTACAGTTGAATTCTGGGTGAAGACTTTGAATTTTCACACACGTACACACACACACACACACACACACACGCACACAAAGATGCAGTCTAAGATGACTCCAGAGCTGTGAGAAGTAGCCTCAGGGGACCCTGTTCTGGCCTCCTGAGTCCCTTTAGAATTGCAATGCAGAAGTGAGACACAGACTGTGGACGGAAGTGGCCAGCAGACCTACCAGAAAGGAGGGAGTTTAAAAACATCAATTGTTATGTCCACTCCTCCCCCTTATTTCTCTCCCATGGCTCTTTTGAAGTGTTTTAGCTCAAGGTTGGGAGAGTTTGTGGGAAAAAAATAATACAACCTCCCTTGTTAAACATTCTTAGGAGTGTCAACATGTGACAACAGAAATTAGACCCAATCTGAGGTCCCTCTTAGTGTGTAGTCTGACACAGTTGCCTAAATCACTTTTCCCCATGGACAGCCCTCGGTAAACATAGGATCCTTGGTAGCTTTTTGATGAAAACAAACAAGAAACAGAAAACAAAAGCACACACATGTGGAGGCTAGAAGACAACCTTGGGTGCCATCCTTAGGAATGCTGTTCACTTCCTTTGAGGCAGGGTCTCTCACTGAACTGAAGCCCGCCAGTTAGGCTAGGCTGGGTGCCTAGCGAGCTCTTGTGTCCTCCTTGGTCCACCTTCCTACCACAGGGATTATAAACACACCATCATAGCTGGTTTCTTCACATGGGTTCCACGAATCTGAGCCCATGCGCTTATGCTGGCATGTCCACCTTCCTACCACAGGGATTATAAACACATCATCATAGCTGGTTTCTTCACATGGGTTCCACGAATCTGAGCCCATGCGCTTATGCTGGCATGCAAGCATTTCCCCAACTAAGCCATCTTCCTAGCCTTTGCCTGTCCTCTAATCTGTCTTAATTTTTAAGTATTGAACGATGATAGCTAATATAGGACAAAATATTCCCCTTTCTTCCAAAAGGATACAACCTCAGCCTTCTACCATTTTGTGAAGTTATTTTCATGTAAGTGTTGGGGGCGGGGAATCTAGCAATTTCTTGAATACCAAAAGAGAAAGTCTCCTGCTTCAGAAGCTTGGTATAACCTTCTGAGAGAAGCAAATTTAGAACCACACAGTGCTAAACAAACATCTGTTTTCAGCAAGAGAGCAGGAGGCTTTGGCTCCGGAGGAGTTAAGAAGTTCCCGACCATGTGACCCATAGGTCAGGAGTCACCAAGGGCTTTTCCCGCTCCCAGAGCCCTGTTCTCACAGGGTCACCACCCATGCCTGTGAATCTGGTACTGCACTGACTCTGCCCACAGAGGTTTTTACCATTAAGTTTGAAGATAAACTCGTGAAATATGCTTAGCCCATCTTGTTTCCCAAGATGTCCCAGATACCACCCCATGTAGAACTGTGTGTGACATGATCAGTTTCTGTGCTTTGTTCTTCAAACAAGGAGGGGCAATGATGACCCAAGTCTGCACGCAGATGGACTGAGTTATCTGTACCTCCCAGTGAGGTTCTTCATCTTCTAAGTCAAGGCTTTCCCCTGTAAAAAGGCAATGTTAAGGGTCAAGCGCTGTATTTCTGTGCTGGTCTGTTCAAATTCTACCATCCTACTTGGAAGTAACAACCTTGGGGGTACTTCTAAACCTTGTTCCACCTCAGACTTTTTATCTGCCAGCCTGGAACTCGATGTTGTGCTTGCCATGGGGCTGATTCCCTAACAGTGCCAAGCTGATGTGTAGTGTTATTTAATTTGTATTTTTAATAAATATTTCTTGCCTGAAGATAAGAGAGTAAAACAGCCCCACAGGTCATCCTTACATACAAGACAGTGGTAACACACACCTTTAATCCCAGTCACCACACCAGTTTGCCATAGAAACTGGGCGGGGCATGCCTTTAATCCCAGTCCTAGAGAGGATTTCAAGATGGGAGGAGACAATTCTCAGTCTCATTCTGAGATTCCTGGAGGCCGGATTGCCATTTTTGGAATGAGGTAGAGGTAAGAACCAGTGGCTAGCTGTTTTGCTTTTGTGTTCTTCAGGTTGAACCCCAATCTCTGTCTCTGAGTTTTTATTAATTGTGCTTCATTTAGCATGAAATGTCACTACATTGATGCTCTTGCAAAGGGGAACTTAGTCGTTTGCATTTGAAGAAAGAGGCTTAAGCTGATAGAAGAAATGGAAACGTGTTTGCCAGACTGGAGGTATCACCCATTCACTCAGCCTTACTGTGGTATTATCCCGGGTAGCAATGGATTCGGCTTGTGTCTTTTCTTTCTTCATTTTCCTTCTTGTTCGCTTGAAGAAGCTGAGCATAGCAGGTGGTTCTTACTGGCCCAGCCACAAGAGGGTTGATATAACCAGATGTGAATCTGTAGCAGCCTGGGTAGGTGGACACTCAGGGACCTGTGGAGAAAGATTCTCCCAGTTGTGCAATTTCATTCAGAAAGTATGATAGCTGATTTTGGTTCTCAACTTGATGACATTTAAAATCACTTTGGAAACAGAACTCTGGACACATCTGGGAAGGAACTTCTGGGTTCACTAAGGTAGAAAGTCTGTCAATGTTGGTGACACCCTCCCATGGGCTGGGGTCCCTGCATAAAAAGGAGAAAGTGAACTCATCTGCTTCTTTTTGTTTGTACGTTTTTTATTTGTTTTCCAAAATAAGGTTTCTGGTATAGCCCTGGCTATCCTGGAACTCACTTTGTAGACCAGGCTGGCCTCAAATTCACAGAGACCCATGTGCCTCTGCCTCCCAAGTGCTGGGATTAAAGGCATGTGCCTCTACTGCCTGGTCATTTTCTACTTCTTGACTGTGGCTGCAGTGTGACCAACTGCCTCACACCCCTACCACCATGCCTCTGCCACAGTGATGGAATGTCCCTCACTCTGTGAGCCTTGAGCCCTCAAATTGCAAGCCAAAAGAAACTCTTCCTTTGGATTATTGCTTATGTCAGGTTAGCAGCAGGAGAGATCACTAAAACAGTGTTCTCCAGTTACTCTTTGTCCTTGAGTACACCCATCCCAGCACGGGTACAGAGCAAATCTATGATGCGACAAATGATGGAAGAAGGGAATGGTCTTGTTATTGTTGACAGCAGTGAAAAGATGTATCTCTCTCTGTGGCCAGTTTCTGAAATCCCAGTTGACTCCGTGTGCAATTTTCTGCACTTCTGGCCTTAGCAATGCAGACGACCTGAAGGAAATCACACTTTACAGGAGAGGCAGGTAGTCTTTGTGCTTGTCTTAATTGCCTTACAGCATGGCTTTTATTCAGTCCTTGAAAACTGGCTCTGCCTGTTGAGTTTTCTCCTCTTTTCATCTTCACAAGGTAAGCGTCCTCCAATGAGCTACTGTGGGTGAGCCTTGTTCCTGTGGCTGACTGTGTCTTTGCCTTGACAGCTGCTCACCGTCTTTCTTACTGCTGCCTTATGTCTCATCATCCATTACTTCTCGGAGCGGGGAGAGAAGCAAATCTCTTCTTTCTGTCTCTGCTCTGTGGGTGTCAGGTGCCTTCTGCACATTCTGTGACAAGACATTCGTAAGCTGTCGGATATCTGTGTCTCTGCTTTGTCAAGCATAGCATCTGTGGCAAGTGCGTAGATGGTCTTTACCCCAGTGGCTTTCGTCATGAGGGTAATCTAAGGAAATGGCTCAAATGCAGGCAGTCAATGGGGAAGGTGGGTGGGAGGAATAGGGTGTCTTTGGATAAAAAAGTGTGATATTACACAAACTTGGGTTTCCAAGGAGAGTCAAGAGTGGATTAAACCGATAATTCATGTGGCCTTCATCTAACCTCAGACTTGAAGCAATTGAGTCCAATAAACACAGATGATGTGACATTAAATTCTCCCACTTTTCCACCCTCAACTGTGTTCTGGCCATCAGCACATCTCCCTCCTGCGTGGTCCCTTTCTAGAAAAAAATATAATATCTGCAATTTGTACCAAAATCAAACTATTATAATAATATAATATATTATATATTAATAATGTAATATAATTATTAATTATATCTGTGGCAGAATCAGGGGTCCAGGAAACCTTCACTGGGAGTAACAACGGCATGGCTGACTCAGGGAGAGGCTGCAGGTTAGAAATAGTGCTCTTTCTCTGGATTCTCATGGTACCTGTAGGGACATGCTGACTTCATGCTTTTTAGTTCTCCTTGAAGAGGTTGACTAGATGAAGCAGCCACGATGCTGAGGCACACGCGTAGCATCCTTCAGCCATGCGTGATGGATGCGTGATGGATGGTCACTCTTAATCTTTCCATTGTTGAGTCAAGTGTAGCCTTTTCTGCTACTATAAACATATACCACTATGTGTATGATGGAAGAGAAACAGTCCCACTTCTTTAAAGGCCTGTGCTGACCATTTCAATGCTGTGCTATGCCTTTTAGGGAGTAACTGCTGCAGTGTGAGGGGTCAGTTCTCACAGCTCCCAGCGGGAGATGCCCTCTTGTTCCCACTTTGTAGACCAGCAGACTGTGACCCAGGGAAGTTCACTGTCCTTTGCAGGGTCACAGCTCTAAGAACTGCTGGACTAGGATGCCCTGGGGTATCTATGACCCCATTTTGTTGTTTTAAGTTTTGTGTGTCTGTTTGTGTTGTTGCTGGTAATTTTAAGCCAGGCCTTCAAATGTATAATTTATATATATTGGCGTTCACCTCTTTCTCTTGTATGTGCTTTGGCATGTCTGCAGTCTTATCATTGACGTGCTGCTGACTGTTACATCCTCCTGAAAAGTCCCTTTGTGTTCTTAGGGTCACTTCCTCTTCCATCCCGTACCCCTTACTTGCCTCCTTCACTGGTGGTCTCTAGGTGAAGAAGGTTCTAGTGTGGTACCCACAGTGCCTATAATGTCACAGAACAATGACCTCAGGGCTTGGGATAAAACCTTACAGAGCTGTTTTTTCACTGTATGCTGAGATTCCTAAAACAACTAGTATCCTGAACCCCAGACATGACATGTTTTCTGTATATCTGTACTTTGTATGAGTTTGTAAATTTGGCACAGTTAAGAGATTAATGCCGAATAATGGAAAAGAGCAATTATATTTATATATTGTAACCAATATTGTAACCAAAGTTGAGTAAATGTGTGCTCTCTGTCTCTCTCTGTTTCTGTGTCTCTCTTGGCGCCTTTCTCTGTGTGTCTCTCTATGTCTCTATATCCCTTTCTGTCTCTATTCCTCTCTATCTCTCTGTGTCTTTGTCTTTCTCTACCTTTCTCTGTGTATCTCTCTCCATATCCATCTGTCTGTCTCTCCCTGTCTCTCTGTCTCTACTTCTCTCTGTCTCTGCATCTCTTTCTGCTTCCCCACTCTCTCTCGCTTCCTCTCTCCTTCTCTCTCTCTCTCTCTCTCTCTCTCTCTCTCTCTCTCTCTCTCTCTGTCTTTATCATTAGACTATGCTAATATTTTCAGACCTCCATTGACTAAGGGTGACTGAATCCTCACATAAATGCAGGGAGGGGAGGCCACAGTGGTTTCCAAATGCTGCTTTACAAGAACCAGTGGTGGTCAAGTCACAGACCTGCAACCCCAGTACTCAGATTGCAGAGACAAGGAAGAGAAGTTCAAGGCCAGCCTTACCTACAAAGAAAGTTTGGGGGCCCACCTGGGCTGCGTAAGACCCTGCCTGAGCCCCTTCTCCATCCAGAAGGAATAGTGAAAATATTGGAAATATGATGAATGACATTTTGGTGAAAGTACCAGTTTTTTAAAGTGTGTATATCTCTGAAAGTACTAATTAAAAAGCACACAGCTATGAGCTAAGAGTACACAGTGAATTTGTTGTGGCAGCCCTTGAGCGCCCGCCCGTAAATAAGGTCTCTTTGAAGGTTTTTGCTGGAATTACAGGTGTGCCATTTAATTCCCTTACACAAAGGTCAGTTGCAAGTGCTTGGAATAGCAGCAGTGTTCCAGGCAAATTTTAGCCTCTGAGTGTCGTGTCTCTGGGTTGAGAACCAGGGCACAGGGAAAGAATGGCAAAAGCAAAAGAGCCCGACTTCAAATCCTCATCTTTTTTAACCAATTTTTTTTATATCTTTCCAGCTAAAGTTTTCGTTTGACATTAATTTCTACTCCTTTAGGGATTAAATTAGCAGAGCTTTTAATGCTCGAATTTTGGAATGTTGCTAGAAGAATTATGACTTAAAAATATCAGCCACAAGAAATTAAAGCTATTCTCCTCTCGTCATAAAATGTGGGCATAAAAGTCTCTCCTGCTCTTCGGGCAAACTCGGGGACTTTGATTGGAAAGGTGTCTTTAATGACATGCTTTTGATGATCACTGTGGCCCCAAGCGCTCATCAGCAACCTGCTGGCCGACCCAGCTGTCGCTGGCTTCTCAGCTCAGTCGCTGCAGGCTTTGCTACCCTGCTCGTTTAGACTCTGAACATCTAAGAGGCCCCTGGTCCTTCATCAATAAAACATTAAGTGTAATACCGCAGAAACACGCCTTTTTGTTTCCTCATAAACACGGGGATCAAAAGCAAGCGGGGAAGAACTCTTAGAAGGGCTTGCTGCGATAATTGGGGAGGCTTCTCATTTGATTTTTCTCCTGTGTGGGATTTTGATTCTGCAGAGAGGCTGCAATATCCGAACCTTCAATGCCTCGGAGTGCAACATGCTCTAATGGCATGCAGACTTGAGCTTCTCGCTTTATTTATGACTCATCGGAGGGATGGCTTGTGAAGATGCTGCTGGTGTAGGGGAGCTGGAGACCCTAATGCTGTCACAATGCAACTGTTAAGATTCTGTAACAGGGAGGAAGACAGTTCCACAGAGGAAAATAACAAGAGAAAGTGCGTGACTGCTGGGGGTGGGGGCGGGGTGGAGATAGAAAGTGGTATTGCTAGCTAGCAGGAGCTTCCAAGCCACGAGGACAATGACAGGAATGGACAGGAGTGGTTCTTCCCTTTTCTCCACGGACCTCCTGAAACTGCTTGGTAGCCAGGGACCAGCAGAGGCCAGAACCCAGAAAGGGAAGGCGAAATGCTAAAGAATGCCTTGCCACCAGGACTCTCACTCTGTTTACCCAGGGAAGCCATCTACCCGATGGGCCTGGGTGGTGGCTCTTGAAAAGATGCCATCACAGATGACTGAAGAAGAGCAGGACTCAAGGCCTAGGTCTCTGACATGGGCCAGATATGAATATCTTTCATCCCTGGTGTGTGGGAACTGAGACTGAAGAGCCTAGCTGGTGGCTAACCCTCTGCTTATAGTCAGCGACAGGCAGGAGCCCTTGTGAATGAGGAGCTTATGCCCAGACCTTTGACCTTAGGCTCAGAATTGTTCTCACATGTTAGGTTGGCCACTTTTCTCTCTTTGACCCCTCCAGATTGTGAGTCAGCCAAAGTGGGGGAATCTCTCCGACCTAGCCCAGGCCTGGCTCAGTGAAGGCCAAAACAAGGGATGTTGGAAGAGTCACTGTCCAGGGTGGCTTCTCATTTGCCGGCTGACTTTGGCTCTGCATGCCAATGAATGGACTTGATTGTCATAATCTGTTTCCTTTTATAAAAAGTGCATGCATGTTTTTGTGACTGTCTGCCATGTGCGTGTGTATGCAGGTGCCTGCAAGGACAGAATAGGGTGTTAGACACAGGAGTTATAGGCAGTCATGAACCACTTGATGTGGGTGCTGGGAATGAAAGCTCCATCTTCTGCAAGAGCTGTACTCACTCTGAACTGTTGAGCCGTCTCTCCAACCTCCTGATAGCTTACCTTTAAAATGATCCTTTCATTTCTGAGCCGGGATGACACTGAAGTCCTCTAACTGGGAATTCCCTAATTAATCCACTGAGGGAAGCAACACCTGGTCCATGAGGACCCATTTTCTTCCCCACACAAAGAGCTTGGCAACAGGGCTGAGAAGAAATTTCTTTGTGAGTCAAGGGCTCTTTGTTACACATTCCTTGTCCCCTATAAACCCAGGCCCCAACCCCTCCAAGGGCCATTTGCTTTTTTCCAAAACTGCCAAAGTCAAACTCAGATAAAATCCTCTCTTGGTGTTTGAAAAGAAGGCAGGAGACCTGGCTTCTCTGTGGCTGAGGAGCAGGCAGGAGACCTGGGTGTGTGCAGCCTGAATGAGGTTAGGCATGGCCCGTGCACTTAGGTATCCAGGGGGCTCCTTGTTTCTTAACAAAGTGGTTTGTGAAATGGATGACTGTCCAGGAAAATGGTATCTTACAAAACTATATAGCAAATGAATTCAGATTTACCACAAATGCTGTAGACCCACCTTCAGAGAGTATCCTGGGCTACAATTTAGAGTCCCGTTTTTTTTTTCTTAAAAGTTTCTTTCTTCTTCTTTCTTCTCCTCCTTCTTCTTCCTCTTCCTCCTCCTCTTCCTCCTCTTTCTCCTCATCTCCTTCCTCCTCTTTTTCTTTTCCATCCTCTTCCTCTTCTTCTTCCCTCTCTTTTGTGGTGTGTGTGTGTGTGTGATGGCACACTTGTATAGGTCGGAGGAAAACTTTTAGGAATTGATTCTCTCCTTTCACCGTGTGGATTCTGGGGAATCAAAGTCGGATCGTCAGGCCCGGCAGGTCCCCTTTACCTGCAAAGACATCTTTCCACCTCCCATGTTTTGTCTTTGCTTTTGAGACAAGGTCTCATACAATTCAAGATGGACTATAATTCACTATGTAAACCCAGCTAGCCTTGGATTTGTAATCCTCCTGCCTCAGTCTATCAAGTGCTTGCTTTCTAGGAGTGTGTAACCCACCTGGGGGCTGTACCCAAAGTCTGACCAGTGAGAATTCATATTGCATTTCATACACTTCAAACTTCCAGTATTAAAGTGTCATTTCCTGAAGATGTGCATGCGTCTCATTCTCGAGGTGGAGCTGTGCATGCTCAGACAGAGTGAGCCTTGTGTCTCAAGTCGGAAATTAGCATGAATAATGACAGTGCTTTTGCCAATTTAGCCTCTCGTGTGTAATACAAATAGCATACTGATATCACAGACATGGATGGTGAAGTAGCAAGGTGGCCCTGTAGCCTCAAGAGTCTAGAAATCATATAACAAAACTCAGGAGGCAGGGGCATTCGCTCTTAGCCTGTAGCTAGGGTTCACGATGTGATGACGGCTTTGACAATTGTTCTGAGTCGGAATAACTTTCCAAGTTGTTGTAACTAGCAGTCTTGAACCTTATACTTGCATTGGGAAACCGCAGGGATTTGTGCTGTCTTGGCCGCATGGGAGCCTGAGGCAGAAGGGCAGATGGACATAATCTCAGTTCCGGCCCTGAAATTTGCTGGTGCCATTGCATTCAAGAATCTATCTCGATGACTGAATTTCTTAGTGTGCCTGTGCATCTGGTCCCCAAGGTAAAGTCCAGGCTCTTCATCTTGTACCAGCGTGGTTATTCTATAAGTGTGGTGGTTTTGTGGATGAGTTCTCAGGGAAGAATAGGGGGACCAAGATGTTGAGTCCATTATGCTCAAAGGAAATGTAACCAGGGTTTTCAAGAGATGTCATCAGGATGTCGCTGTGTCTGTTAATGATGTTTCAGGCACTTTTCTGCTCACTGTGACGCTGTGTTCAATATGCATGCTCCTGACTGTGGCTTAGAAGAGGCCTGATCTATATCAATATTTATTATTAGCTCAAAGTACGTGAATAAATAAACCAAGTGCCGACTGTTTCCTAGAAATTGATGAGATCTCTTCAGCCAGTGGACTTCTGCTGTGAAGCAATCATTCATGGCCTTGCAACTAGCCTGGAAACAGTTCACCCAGTGAGGCTCGGGGGCTGCGTCCTTTGCCTCCTGTGTGCCACAGCAGCCATTGCCTGTGTAAAACTCCATGGCCAACAGTCCTGCATGGGCTTGGGCATGCGCACAATTGCAGCGCATCATCTCCTGTCCACTCCAAACACCTCCACGTCCATCTCCCTATCCCTTCCCCGGGGACACCCCCCCGGTCATCCGGGCACATGCACAGTCAGAGGCAATGTGAATCAGTGCTCCGTGGGGTGTCTTTGATCAGAGAGGCAGAAGTGCTGAACTGGAACTCCTGTGCCTCCTCTGCTCATCATCCTCACTCACAGCCTGAATAGCTCTTGAGGGTGACCTGCACCTAACCATGGTCAGCTTGAGGAAGCATCCTCATAGTGGATGCCTCTTCTACTGCCTCTTTCCTTCACTCAGGTATCACCCTGGCTAAAATTATAGCATGAACAATGTTTGCCTCAGGCTTTGCATTCTGGGAAATATAGACTAAGACACACATACACACACACATACCACATATACAACACACACACATACACCATATACATACACCACATATAACATACCACAAACATACATAACACTCACATGCACATGCATGCGCACACACATCACACACATGCACATGTATGAAAACATATAGGTACACACATGCTTGCACACACACCATATACATACATACCACATACTTACAGATGCGTGTACAAACAAGCATATACACCATATTCACACACATCATAACCACATACACACATACTCATACATACACACACTCAACACATATGCACACACGTATAAACATATAAAGATCCTGAAGATCTTTATGCAGTGAGACTGTCCGGAAAAATTATTTCAGAAGTTGTATCTGTAGACTACTTCTCTTGCCTTTTAATTGATACTTGGAATAAATTAAACTATCAAAAGGAACATTTAAAGGCACAGGCCTCATTGATATTATCAACTGTTGTTTAGGCTTTTTTAAATTAAGGCTTATTAAATTCTTACATGTTTTATTTTTATTACTGATCATTGGTGGAGAAAAAAAACTTCATGTCAAAGTTTCTTGGAGAGCATCTACAGATGCTAACCTAGAGCAGCGGTTCTGTCTAGGACTCTCTGTCCTATCCCCTCATCAAAGTGATTAGATACATCCTACCGCCAGGGGCTGAGCAAAAGGGGATTTCATGTTGTTCTTTTGAAGTCACATGGGTCCTTAGCACACCTAATTGTAACTTAAGGTCAGCATTAAAACTGGAGTCTTTGAGGAATACTACATGGCCTATGAGCCTGGTAGTCTGGCCATTTATTATAGTAGCAGCAAAACTGAGTAGAAGGTTGGGCCATAGCGGGTCCTCTGATTCTCTAGATGAGGCTCTGAAGATGACAACAGGGACATGACTTTAACATGCCGGAAGAGAGAGCTGTGCACCAAATGAGGGCAGACACAGAGCTGCCTTCTGAAACAGGGATGCTTATTTCAGATGGCAAAGGTGAAAGAGACTGTCATTCTCCCAGACACTCATCCTATGGAACAGGATGCCATGTCTTTGGGTGTTGTAGTTTGAGCGGCGGGCTGCGTCCCCGGCACCCTGCCGCCCGCATGGCTAGCTTATGCCCCGAAATAATTACACGGAAACTGTATTCTTTTAAACACTGCCTGGCCCATTAGTTTTAGCCTCTTAACCCATTTCTAATAATCTATGTAGCACCATGAGGTGCGCTTACCAGGAAAGATCTTAACCTGTGTCTGTCTGGAGTGGGAGAATCATGGCGACTCCCTGACTCAGCTTCTTTCTCCCAGACTCCTGTTCTGTTTACTCCACCTACCTAATTTTCTGTCCTATGAAGGCAGTTTCTTTATTAGTTAACCAATGAAAGCAACAGATAAGATACAAGACCCACCTCCATCATTTGGGGAACAGAAAGTCCAGGGGATCCTAAACGGGAGCATTTTATGAACCTGGTCTCGTTCAGTTGGGATGGAGCAGGAGATGAGCAGAAGAGGATCTAAATGAGAACACCTGGTCCAGCACCTTTGACAAAGTAGACGGTCAGACTCTGTAGGCTTCTCCTGGGACTAAATGATGAGAGGTCCCAGGGCACAGGTTTTGATGTGGGTGAGATGAAGGCTGAGTTTTTGCTTCCAAGGCACCGCCCCTGTCTCCAGAAAAGACAATAATCAGCTTCTCATCACCAGTCCTCCCCTGTTCTCGGTGCCCACAGCCTTTGACTAATTCTCTAGAGCCCTGAAGACACCCAGTCACATTTAGGTGGCAGGACATGCCCTCAAAACTCTCAGATACACTAGTGTTTGGTTTTCTGGACTGTTCTGAAACTATACTTTCAATACCTGACTTACAATGTGGTAATTTGTCAATTGGGATGTTAAATTGTAGCTAGATATATTTACCTAGAGTGTCTCTGCTTTCTGTGTATGCTAAATATTATATTGTTATATGGACATTTGAACTCAATGACAGTAGTGGCATCACAATACATTGAGCTATTTCTGACTTCTCAGAGAAGGACACAGAATTCCTGAAACAGGGTTTGCCTATTCATTGTGTTTGTTTCCTTTAGCACTTGTTGTAATCATGATAGATTATATTCTTTATATTTTGTTCAGTGGGCAATGTAGTATCAGGATGATGATGTCATAGTTGGAGTTGGTGGAAGATGGAGAGAAGAGTCAGCTCTTCTCTTGCCTTGGGGTGAGAGTGGGGCTGGAATGAAAAGACAGCCTCTTTTCCAAGGGTAGATGTTTCTATTACTTCATTAAATATAACATTTTTCCTCATTCTCCTTTACAGAAAAACTTTGTCTGTTCATCCATTCACTCACAAACCTGCCCATCCACTTATCTATCATTCAGCCACCATCTGTTCATCTATCAGTCATCACCCATCACCCATCCACCCATTCATCCATCCATTGATCCATCCATTGACCAACCCACCCATTGATCCATTGATGAACCCACCCATTGATCCATTGATCCATCCATCTGTCCATTGACCAACCCACCCATTGATCCATCCATCTATTCAACCATCCACCAATTAACTTTTCTAGCCATCTACCCACCCATCTATTGATCTACCTCTTAAATGATCCATCCATCTACCAATCCATCTACCTATCCATCCACCAGCACCTCCATTAATCTATCCATTTATTGATTCATCCAATTATCCATTGATCCATCTGTCCATTCTTCTAGCCACATGGTCATTTATTTCAGAATAACTTAACTCTGGTATTTGTGCTATATATAAGCTTAAAAACCTCACAACCATCCTACACTTCAGACCTTTATTATTGGTCTAACTACTTCTTCCTATAATCTAAGTGTTCTCGATACTTGATCTCTATGGGTGCCAATGAGGTCACATTAGCCTTAAGACATGAATTCCGTCCTTTGGTTTCCCTAGCTGTGGTGGTGGCTCACATGTGGCACATAGTGCGAAGAGACATTCTTGCATAGTGGCTAAGAGCAGGACCTGAGTACCTGGCCTCTGGGTATAATCCGGCTCGGCTCTTCTCAGCTTTGCCTTGTGCAAAGCTCTGCTCTGTATCTTAGGACATAGTAGATAAAGTGAGGCTGAAGAACTGATGGGAGCACGCACCTCATTAAAGACAATGTCAGAATCCACAGAGCTGGTGGTGTCTGACGGTCCCAGGTCACCCCATGGAATGGGACAGTAAACATGTGAGGACCAGATTGTGGGGACCTGGAAGTTTCTGGGCACCCTCCACTGCACTCAGTCTTCCTTTGAAAATATCACCAGGATTTTGAAACAAGATGCTTTCAGGGATGTGTTTTTTTTTTTTCTGTCAGGATCATTTTCTTATCTGAGACGGCATCTCTCACGACATCTATCACCTCCATTTTGTTTCCATTGTGCAAGAGCTGACATAAAAACCCTCATCTTAGAAATCCTGAAAGAATGCCTCTTTTTCTTCCCTGTGCACATCTCATTCAGTCTTCCCCTGGTTCTAAAATGTGATCTTTTATGGAGCTAGGTGGCATTTGTGGCACCTGAAAGGTACTGTTGTTTAGGCATTTAAAACTGATGGCCCAGGGCCTGCACCCTCTTTGTGCTTGAATCCCATTTAATTTGTCTTCATTCTTCCCCGAAAAATCTCACCTTTAATGCTGCACAATTTCCCTTTTATCTTCATCCATCTATGAATTATTCAAGGAAAGGCTGAGATAGTGGGCTGGCTCATACCTGGGGTGGCGGCTGCGTCCCTGATCTGGGTGGTTCAGTTTCCATCAGGAGCCACACACTTACCAGCTTTGTACAACAGAGGACAAGCGGCGGTATCAAATTAAGGACAGACAAAAAGAAATGGCTGTTAGTACCTGTACATTTGCTCTAGGCAAGGACTGTGCTCTCTGGCTTAAATTAAGCTGGCTCTGTTACAGCCTCCGCCAGGTAGGGGTGAATGCCATGGCAGGAACAATTGATATCAGGCTGGGGGTCGAACAATGGCAAGTCTATCACTATGGAAACCCAAAGGTTTCAAATTAAATATGAAGAAGGGGCCAGCTTTCTGTGAACTTTCCTGTCATCTCGCCTTTCCTACCGGTTCCTTTCAGAGAGGTGCTTGTCTGACAGGGTGGAGCACAGCACCGCTGACCTTTAAGCTTAGCAAGGATGTGGGCTGAAAGTGTGGGTAACATACTGGGGGGGGGTGCCCTTCAGTGTGCTCTCTTAGGTAATCATTTCCTCAGGACAGTAAGCATTTATAGGACGCTCAACTAGATTGACATCCATATTTATCATTGATTCTGTTTGTTTACACTGCTTAGAACCCGGATAATCCATGTTCCTCAGTCATCATTGACCAATGACCCCCAAATTCCTCATGACAACACTGAGCACTGAAGGGCACTGGTACCCCTCCTAGGAGATTGTTTGTAGGCTGATCTGAGCCTCATGCATGAACTCCGATGTCATCACGACTTCCTAGGGGTCACTTCTGGTGACTTGTCTTTTCTGGTAGCTGTCTGTCTTTCCAAGACCCCTTTACTGCAGTTATGTTACAGTGGTAATTTCCACAGGACACCAGCATAGGAAGCCCCATGCTTCCTACTGGCCCCATTTCCTTCTCCTAGAAATTAGAGCCGTTGCAGCCTCTTCCTGTCTTCTCAAACTGATGCTTCCTGACAATTGTCAAACACTTGGATTGACAAGCTGCATATTCCTCCATGCACCAAAATAACTGCATAAACCATGATAAGCTTTGAAGAGACAGGCCTCCTGTTTATATATATTTATGTATGTTTTATATATATATATATATATATACATATATATATATATATATATATATATATATCTTAAGAATGCTCAAGGAATCTCCCAGACTGAAGCAAATCTAACCTTAAAAGTTATTTCTTCATACTGAGTTTAATTAGGGATGACTATAATTTAATATATGCCTGAACAAAAATGTCAAAGAATAAAAAGATATTAAAAATATCTCATAATGTTTTTCATACTTCTGGCCAAACTGGACAAATGGAAATCCCCAGGACAGGCATAGGCAAGGATAGATAAAGTGCATCAGCAGTGGGGAGGAACGAGCAACATAAGAGTCCCTACCGTGAACGTAAGAGTCCCTTGTGCCTGTTGTGAGAACACAGTGGTACGAGGCCAGCCTCGGCAGCCCTGGGGTTCGCAGGCAGCCTTGGCTACTTTTCTTCTGTTTGGATGAGGTTATGCTCAATGAACAACCCTCACCATCTGGCTTTTCATGCAGCTTCTGAGTGGTCTTCAGCCAGGAGTGGGCACTGGCAAGCCAGGTGGTGGGCAGCTTCACCAGGTCCTTGCTGGGAGTCACTGTTTCCTGGTCTCGCCAGCACCATGCTTTAACTTTCTAAGTTATGGTAACTCTGAACTCAGTGATATATGAGAGATATTTGAATGAACAGAACAGACGAAGATAGTCCTAAATATGTCTAATCATTTTTTTTTTTCCTTTCTTAAAATGTTTTTCAGAGACAAAGCGCTGGAGCGACCAACGGAAAAGACAAGACTTCGGGAGATAATGGTAAGATGGCTGCAAAGGTCCTGCTGCCTCCCCACTCCCATCTGCGTCTCCCTGGGCATGCGTAACTTTGAACCGTGCCCTCCACCCAAACCGGCTTGTTATTTGTACCAGTGCTTTGGTTTCGAGTGGCTTTTAGCAACTCACAGCGATCCTTGTGGTCCATCTTTGCAAAGGAAAGCCAAGCAATCTAAATGTGATGCTAAGAGCCGTTTCCCTCCCAGAAGAGAGGACTCCCATTTTGGGCAACATGTTAATTACAATGCAAATATAGTTCTCTGCTTTCTTCATTAGAGTTGGTGAGAATCCACCCGAGTTGTTGTGAGGCTAAAACGAGATCAAATGAGATAAGTGCTTTGAAAACTGTGAAATGCTCCACTCCTGGAAGGAGGGTGGGGAACTGGGCTCTGCCCTCCGGAGCACTCAAAACCCAGTGCCCTTCTCTGTGGTGGTGCTGCGGCAGGGCTCTTGCTTTTACTGCAGAGTCACCCAGAAATAAAACCACAGGGTGCTGGGAGCACACCTCCCTTCTCTCCAGGGTTCACTGGGAACAATCTTCAGTTGTAGGAATAAACTTCATATTTTCATGGAAACTGAAGACTGGTTTGGAAGAGCTAGATTTGGGACAGAGGACACTGTGTAATAGTGAGCCTCTTTCCCCGCAATACCTGGGGACTACAATGTTGTTCTGAGGATGCTAGATTCTGGATGTTCTTAAATTTTATAAATTACAAAACATGGTCTTCTTCTTTTTGGAAAAATTCTATTGCCTCCAACTGGGTAGAAGAGATGCTGGTGTCCAGTTTGGATAACAAACAAGACTCAAGGGGAGAACATCCCGCTGTACTGTCCTGGTCACCACCAGAGCTGTTGAAGTGACGATGACCTTATCAAAGTGGAGGATAAGAAGGAGGGATGCTAGGTTTTCCTGAACCTGAGGATGCCTCATTTTATGTCCAGAAAATTTCTGCCTCCTGTGCAGGACTGAGGGAGCATGCAGGACACTGGAAGATCAGAAAGTTGAGGGCAGGGCAAGACGGAGCTGAAAAGGGGGGAGGAGGTGGGTTGACGCTATTGGTTCTAAACAAGAAAGGGCGTCTGTGTATCACACGGAACTATGCCTCACTGAGGCCTCTGCTCACTCTCCTGGTTGTTATTACTTCACTTGTGACCTTAAGTATGCCAAAGACCCCCAGACCTTTAGAGCATATCAGCTTCACTAGAGGTGGTTCCTCATCTGGAAATGAAAGTGGAGCAAGTTTTCAAAGCTTGTTTATTAATAAATAGGAGCAAACATTCTATATATCAATTCAAGGGACTCTTGTTCATGAAAACTCCCTATTTTCAAAGCATCAGACCTACCCAGTGCAGAGAGCAGGGGTGTTTTATATCTCTTGCTGATGTCTGCCCGACAGAGACCTGCCGAGTTTTCCTGTCTGCTGATGCATGCCTTTCGCAATGCCCCATGGTGTGCAGCCTCTGGAAAATTCCACCGTGTACCTGGGAGGGAACACGATTTTAAGAAGGGAATAAAACCTTTTATTATCCAACTGCATCCTTCATAATTTCTTTTATGAGATTGTCTCTACCCCACACTTTGAGCCTCCTGTTCCTGTGTGAGCCCTGGATACCTGAGTAGCCTGGAACCTGATGATGAGGCATGGTGGTGACTGGGTTGGCACCAGGTCTCCCGTGACCCATGCCCCTGTACACACACTGGCTTCTCTTGCTGTGCCACTGGTTCTTTGGGGCATGTCTGCATGCCCTGGGCTTTGCACCACAGGCATGATTGGCCCTTATGGAGGATGCACCTTTCTATCATTCAAAAACTGCAGTTTCTGCCAGCTTTAAAAAAATGATTCTTATTTTTTAATTGTTTAATAATTATTTAACTTTTTAAATTAGGAGTTGATTCTCATCAGTAGACATGGAGTGAGCCTCTTTTGTGGAGGTATAAAAATTAATCAAGTGGAAAAAGTCAAGATACTATGAATAAGGCTTTTTATTATATAAGCCTAGATCTTAAAAGAGATTTGCTTCTAAGTAGCAAAAAGAAATTAGAAATTATTTGATAATTATAGGATGATGGCACTGTTTAAATCCATATTATTATAAACAAAATATACCTTACTTCGAGAAAAAGCTGCTTACATATATTTGTGTATTATACACTATTATTATATTAGTAAGCCTTTTGGAGGCTTTTATCTCTGCGAATGAGCAAGGACAAAGGCTAGCAGTACCCAAAAAAGACTGCGTATAAAATGTCCCAGGAGCAGAACAAAATTCCCTGAAGAATCTAAGTTACTTAATTTCGTATTCTCAAATTTCTGGATCTTGGAATTTCTGTTTTAGCTTAATATTAAATCACATTAAAATTCAACTTATTTCATTCTGTCAGAGCAATTATCAGGGGAGATCTATTATGTTAATGTATGTTTCCAGTTAATATCCAGTAAAGCTGCCTACACATGTTAAAGGAGCAAGGACCCGCGAGAACAGACACGTGCAGCATGAGACGCCGCAAGGCTGTGAGAACCGCGTCACAGTCCTCAATTTTCAAAGCAAGACTTCCCAGCTCTATTAGTGTTTACAAGCCAACATGCTATTTTTCTAAATATGGATTTTGTTGATGTCTTTGTTTGAAATAGAAGGCCATGACAACCTAGGGAGCGATCTGTGGGTCCTGACAGTTTGACGGTTTGCATCAGGAAACATGGGTGTAGGGCATTGCCTTCTGGGCTTGGCTGACACTGGGTACTTAAGGCTGTGCCTAGAGGGTTAATAGCTAGGGACAAGATCTCCAGACATGCTTGTTGTCACTATCATCATAACGTCTATTGACACAAACAATGACGCCTATCCATTTCTTAATGTCCGGGACGCCCCCTCACTCTCCTGAGATATCAGTCCCCAGAAGCCCAGTGTCCCCGCGTTTCAAGACCTTTAATTAAAACTGTTCATTTTTAATTTTTATGTGCATGTGTGTATGTGTGTGTGTGTTGGGCATTGTGCACATGAATTCAGGTGTCTGCAGAGGCAGAGGTAAGAGATGCCCTGGAGCTGGAGTTACAGGTGATTGTGAGTTGCCTGGTAAAGGTCCTAGGAATTTAGCTTACATCATCTGGAAGAACAATAAATGCTCATAACCACCTCACCTCACTGTGAGTCTCTGGTTGGCAGGGTTTTTTTTTTAATATTAGGATTTTGATTTCTTTGGTGTATACATCTGCTCTCATTTGTGCAAGTACATGTGTGTGGAGGGTCTATTCCCCCACCTTCTTTTTTGAGACAGAATTTCCCACTGCCCCTGGAGCTCACTGATTTTTCTACGTTGGCTACCCAGTGAGTCTAGGGGACTCACCTGTTTCTTTATAACTTTGTACACATGACTGTATCACCAAGCCTGGATCAGTCACACGGGTTGTGGGGATTGAACTGTGTTCCTTGTTCAACAGGCACTTTAACCAGTGGAGCCATTTCTTCAGCCTGGCATTGGAATGTGGATGATCTAGAGATTTCCATGTCTCTATGGACAGAGCTCCTGGGGCCGTCTGCTGAATCAGGCCCTGGGAATCACTGCCCTTGATGTAATTTTCCACCTCAGTGAAACAATAGTTCATGGCCCCAGTGACAGATCTTTGCAGCCTAGACAGCAAAATTAAATCCAAACATGTTTATAAATACAGATGCCTTCCGAATGCACATAGCTCAGTACTAATCGCCTATTTATTCTTGCAAAAATCGTATCTCTTTCCTGCATGTTTGATGTGTGACCTGATATTGGTCACTCAGAGAGACCTGGCTTAAATCTCCATGTTGACAATGGAAGTAGAGAGACACCGAGAGACAAGCAGCTGCGGGAGGAGGGGGAGACTTCCCATCAAAGGAGAGATTTGTGAGTAATAACCCTTCTGGATGGCTCTGCTGCTTGCCCAAAGCTAAATTGAGTTTCTAAAACTGGGACAGAATTCTCCTGACTTTACCGAGCTATGATGAATTTGTTTCTAAAGATTCCGCGTGGAGAGTGAAAGGCAGATAAACCCACCTGGTTGGAGAAGAGAGCAGCTCCCTGCTCTGAAGGGCAGCATCTGTCACTACTTAGGGGGTCACTACTTAGGGAGTTGGGGTTTCTTTAATGAGGGCAAATAGTGCAACACAACCTCAGGTTTGGAATCCAGAAGTGCGCCTCTTCTTTGGGGTCGGGGCTGTCACTGAGAAGTTTCTGGTAGCTGTGAGGATGTGCAGGAAGAAAGCAGGACTTTCCATGATGGCCTGCCACAGACGATGAGGGAAGCGCTCCTTTGTATTAGGTTCTGTCCTCTGCCTATTTTGAGTACAATCCAAATAAAAGGAATTCAAGTTTATTTTACCTTTACCTTCGAGAGAATCCACCCACTAGTATATAATAGAATAGTGTTCTTATTTTTCTGCCATCAAGCAGTTGGGGAGACTGACTGAGACCCACCTTAAACACACATAGACATGTATACTACTGTTACACTGAGCATGAGGGCTCAAAGAAGACGTGGGATTCTCATATGCAGGCCTAGTGCTCTTTGCCCTATTCCCACCCTTATTTTAATGTCGCCCACTAGCCAGCAGCAGTCTTTTCTTTGTTCTCGGTGCATGACGGGTTATCAAGACCCACATACCCACGTGGGCTGATTGTGCCTAGGATCTGTTGAATCCATCGCTATTTGATTTGTACAAGCATGCGGTGTGAGGTTACATGTGCAGGGGCGGGAAAGCGGTGAGTGAGGATTCACATCCATGCTCAGGAGAGAAGACCATTGTTGGAGGATGCTGTTGAGGTGACACTGTATTTGTGTCGAAGAGATGTGATCTCTAGAAAGGCGATTGAATGAATGTCTCCGACCCCGGGTGCTTCTCTGCATAACGTGGCTATGCTCGACTCTACATAAGGCGTGGAGACAGGGAGGCCCAAGCTGCCTGGGATGCAGCTTTGGGGAATCGGGGTGTGGGGGGGGGGAGGAGCTACCAATGCATTTGGAAGGTGGGTAGAGATTGGACCTCTAGCTCCCACCGAAGGGCTCACTCCACACACATCTCAGTTCAGCTGAGATTCGAGCTTCTTTAAAAAGGGACAGTGAAAACCTTAAGTACACCTCAGAAACTTACGTTGCTTATAACCCAGACTGCACCTGGCTATGGAAAACTCCCCTCCACGAAGCCATCAGGTTCCACAGTGTGTGATATTTTCCAGGCCATTGAGCCTTTTCTCTCTCTGCTGCTGCTGTAGTAAAACCTGTCCTGCAGAAGCCAGGAGCCCCCGCAGGAGGACCGGGAGTGCAGCTGTGCATACCATAAAAAAAAAAAACAAACAAACAGAGAAACAAAAAACAAAAGAGAAAACATCAGCATGCGGGGTGAAAATCAAAACACTCTGGTCTCTATCTAAGCTTTTTTTCTTGTTCCATTTCCTTCTCTTTTCTTATTTGAAACAGTTAATTTACACACACACTGAGAATTTCTGAGACTCAGGGATGAGTCCTTTGTGCTATTGGCTCCGAGCCCTCTACAGAATCTGTATTCCGGGAGGAAAGGATGGATGTCCAAGGTTGCTTCTAATATTGATCCAGATGGGTAAAGAATGAAATTGGAATTGCTTATTAAGCCAGGCCTTTAAGCCATCAGGGCCTGCAAGGAAACCTGCTTCACGGGTAGCATTGTTGAATGAGTGGCTGATTCCCTGTGAAGGTTGTCTCAGGGGTTAGTGCTGACCGGATTTATTGCCATCGATCTGAGTTAGCAGAAGGAATTTTAAAGAGATTTTTGCCCTTTGGGTTGAGCAGTGTAGTGACTTTGATACACAAGAATCATCTTAGAGAAACTCGATGTTGGTCTTCTTTGGAATGAGTACATCTGATATGTTATTAACCATATAGAGGAAGGTGCGGGCCTCATCCTCTATCCTTCCTCCCCTTCCTTTTTCATTCCTGTTCCCCCTCCCTCCCTCCCTCCTCCTCCCTTCCTCTCCTCTCCTTCTTCCCTCTTTTCCTCTCTTCTTTCCTTCCCTCACCAACTTCCTTCCTTCTTCCTTACCTTCCTCGCTTCTTTCTTTCCATCTTTTCCCTTTTGACATTGAACATGGTATAAGAAGACTAGACTAGCTGAATATCAAACTACATTTCACATCATGTGCATTAATGACAACCTGAAGTGATAAATGATGCTCAAGAATGCTATTAGAGATCTTTCTAGGCCCACAACAATATCATATGACCTGGGAAGATATTGACCTCTGCCCTTTGGAGCTCTTTCCCAAACAGGAGACAGTAGCTTCAAGCTACACTTATGAATTATTTGGTCAAATGAAGAAAAATGCAATAATTTAGACATCTCAATGGACTTTCATTTGTGGCTCTAGGGTTGGGCACCACCTCTGTCTATGAAACAGCACACGTTTTTAAATGAGATGACTAATTTTGTAGACAGAAGGGCTATTGGAAGCAGAGCAGATGGTGGCTTGCTTGCTTTAAATTTTTCCATAGGGGTTAGAACAGAACGAAGCCCCTCCCGAAGAAGAACTGGTCTGCTCGGGGATTTGACTATGATTTCTCTTCTCATCTGGGGTTAAATGCTGCCTTACTGTTGCTTGTGATGTGGCTGGGCCAGAGCAGGCACCCTATGCAGACCAGCTCCTCCTCTGTATCTGATCCTACAAGTTGTACGGAAATAGTATTGCCTGTGTGCTTGCAAATCTCTCATCCCCCCCCACCCCTGGTAGGTGAAGCAGTCCTAATCTTATTTAGAGAATTGATTTTTGCAGGCAGCGGTTTCCTGGAGGTGAGAAGCGGTTTATGCTCCAGCCTGGGCTGTGTAAAGATAAGGTGGTCCAGATGCGTAGGCGTCACACTAGGGAGGTTTGGCAGGGAGTAGCAGACATGTGGAAATGCTGGGGTACCCCTGCAGTATAAGCTCCCAGAAGGTATGTGGAAATGTTGGGTACCCCTGCAATATCAGCTCTCAGCAGGCATGTGGAAATGCTGGGGTACCCCTGTATATCAGCTCTCAGCAGGCATGTGGAAATGTTGGGGCACCCCTGCAATATCAGCTCTCAGCAGGAGCAATGTCTGCTGTTCTTTGAGAGTGGGTCTTGCTCATGGGCTGGATCTGTGTCCCCAGCCAACTGTCCAGGATTATGCAAGCCTGGCTACCGCAGTGTTTCCAGGGGCAGATGGAAGCTGGTCTACTCCAGTTTCAGGCTCTAGGAGGGAAGGCTCAGAAACTGTAAGAGAAAGCTTTCTAAATACACCTTTGGGGAAAGCCCTCAGGGACTGTTGGGAACTTATGTAAATTCCTCTCAACTAAGTGATTAGCTTCTATAGCTTTCACAATGAGTAACAAGTCAGTTTCTGATCAATATTAATTAATCATGAAAACTAGGCTCAATATTTTTCTCTATCCAATCAAGAAATGATATTTCAATTTCTACAATCTTATTCCCCCCCTAAAAGGGGGTTTTCCTGATTCAGAAAGTGACCAGTTTTCATTAGACTTAGGGAGGCTGAGAACCAAGTTATGTGTCAATCATGATTTTACGAAGTACTTCAAAATGAGATGGTGAAGTCTGCTAAAATCGAGTCCAGTGGGCTGGCCCCAGCACCATGCCTTTGTTTTGTAGGTGGCAGGGGTGTGCAGGTGTCCACACAGCTCTTATGGTTATCCAGATTGCAGGGACCATGGGAGACATAGAGCAGGCTTTGTCTTGGGTGTCCAGCAAGTCCACCCAGGCTCCAGTTCTGGTAGGAACAACCTGAGCAAGCTTATTCCTGCTTGCTCCACTTACCACCCCTCTTTCCCTTTCTGTTGTTCATGAAGGACAGCGCCAGTGGCATTCGCCGTAGGTCTCAGTGAGGCGTGGAAACTCGTCCTTGTTTAAAATGATGAAGCAGAGCATCAAACCACATCCTCTGGGTGGAGGGGCTTTTCACAACCTGGCTGTCTGCTCATGAGGCCGGCTCAAGATGGACATCATATCTAAATTTTATTTTTTGAAAAAGCAATCACACAATGATCATGTCAGAACCTATTTTCATTGTGTCACTGCTAAGTTGCTACCTTAATTCAACATAGAGATAACGAGAAATTTCTAGGCGTTGACAACTAACTCAACAAAGTTAAATGGGTGGAAAAAATGATTTATTATTCACTCAGAAAACTGCACCAAAGTGTGCAGCTCGATAAACCCAAACCCTAAAATTCACTTTGGGCCCTTGTGAATCTTCCTGGACCATGCAAAACATCACCAAGTGGGCTCAACAAACAAACAAAATAAATAAATAAATAGAATCAAGCAAGAGACTGAGGAGATAGTTCAGCCAGTAAGATGCTTACCACACATGTATGAAGACCTGAGTTTGGATGTGGAGTATCCATGTCAAAGCTAGGTGTTGCAGCGTGTGCCTTTAACCCCAGCACTGAGGCAGAGACAGGGAAATCCTTAGGGTTTGCTGGCATGGCCAAATTGGTTGGTTCCAAGTTTGTTGAGACGCCCTGTCTCCAAAATATAAGGTGGAGAGTAACTGAGAAAGACAGCAGACATTGACCTCTGACCTCCATATACATGTGTGCACACATGAATATGCAGCTGCCACATGCTTGTGAGATACACATGCCATACACATAGACATACAAACATGATTATATGTATACCAAATGCACACACACCTACACACTTATTGCAATGGTGGAGTTGGTAGGCACACCCAGGCTTGACTGGGTGACTGGAAAGAGTACAGAGGACTGCCAATGAACTTGAGAAAGCAGAGAGGATCACTGAACTTCAAGTTTGGATGCTGATTCTTTGCCTATTGATCACACCTAGATAGACAAGACACTCGCAATACAGCCTGGTGCTTGCAGAGCTCAGGGTCAAGTTGATCCCCACATGATCATTCCTGCCGCCCTGAGAGAACTCTCCATGAAGAGGTACAAGTGGCTCATAAGCCAGAATCGAATGCTACTCAGACAAGAGCTTTCCCAGAAGCAACTGAAAAGCTCACAGGACAGGAACACATTCAGCATAGAAAAACTCCAAATCAAGGAAAATGGAAGGAAATATTAATTGGGTTCTCATTAATTTCCCAAATGAGGCGCAGCAAGCCTCACTGCTATTTTTATTTTAATGAGCTTGGCCGAGACTGCTGGATCCCTGAAGGTGCTGGTTGTGGCTTTATTTGATTTCTTACTTAGACCACACCTTGTGGTAGATTAAAGGTGGCTACCAATTACCACCCAGCAAACTGGGTGAGCTCCACAATTCATCAGGCCCCGAGAAGCTAGCAAAATGGATGCCACATTACAAAGTGATTCCCAGCTTCACTATTGGCAGCGTCTGTTTTCCTGCTTGGGGGTCATCCACAAGAAAAGCCAACTGCTATATAAGAAAGGCAGCTTCCTTGGACCTCCAGGCTTTGAGGAGGCCTAGGCTAGCCATATAGAATGGCCACATGTATAAAAATCATCTGCTCATGGCTATCTCAGTCATCGATGAAGAGCCATGATGAAGAGGGCTTCAGATGGCCACTTTGCTTCTCTCATCTCCTCCCCTCTCCCCTCCCTTCCATTCCTCACTGCCCTTCAACCTTTCTCTTTTCTTCTCCCTGTCTCTTCTTATGCATCCTCCCCTCCCTTCCTCTCTTCTTGTGTATCTTTCCTTCTCTTTTACTTTCTTCATTCATTCATCCACCCATCCGTCCATTCAGTATTCTCTTATCTACTGTGTACTACACTCTAATCAGAGCTGGTGATGAAATATTGTAAGGGAGCCATGTGTGTGTGTGTATGTGTGTGTGTGTATGTATGTGTTTGTTTGTATGTGTTTGTGTGTGTGTGTTTGTTGTGTAGGTATGTGTGTATTTGTATATGTGTGTGTGTGTGTGTGTGTGTGTATGAGCAATCTGTAATGGCAAATATACCTGTTGTGGTCACAGGAGAACACTGGGAACACTCTGAATGGATACTCTGAAGTACCTCTGCTATGAAGGGACTATCTGCAAAAGTGTGTGGCAGAGCTGAGAGAAACACAGAGGAGAGAGCGTGCCATCTAAGACTTGCCATGAGATTTTGTGGGGTGTTAGGGGTGTTTACCAGGACTCTGGGAACAGCAGCACCGCAGCAACACAGCAGAGATGTGTGGGGCTACAGGATTTAGCAAATAAAGGTACAACATGTTCACCCAAAGTTCAATTTCAGATAAACTTAAAAAAAAAGTTTTCAGGATGCATATCATGCAGTGTTGGGGATATAGCTCTACCAAAAACATTTTACATCTGAAATCGAAATTTTACCAGGCATTCTAGTGTGTGTGGCAGCTCCAGGTTAGAGGGAAGGAAGAGAATAAACAGGTTTTCTGACGACAGTTAGGGCCACCAACTGGAAAACCCAACCAACACCTTAGAGCCACTGTCAGGAGGAGGTAAGAGAGGGTTGGAGGGCCAGGGAAGAGAGGACACAGGAATGGCTGTGTGGGCCCAGGGACCATGCTTAGTTTCCCACAATGCACTTCTGCCCTGCGCTCCCCCTCTTTTTTTAAAAAAAAACACTGCTTTTTCAAGCCAAAGAGACCACGCTCATGTGGGCTGGTATCTTAAAGGCTATTGGCTGAGGGAGCGGAAGGAGCTCCCGCAGCAGGCATGGGTCTAGTATAAAATTTAGAAAGGCGACAAAGAGGGATATCAGGTGATGAGCAAGGCTGAATGCAGGCAAAGTCTGAGGAGGACATAGAGCTAATTGCTTTTCTACTTTTAGCTCTGTCATGTTTTCCCTCTCTCATTTTTTGTGGATAAGTGCATATAAATATATACTTGATCATGAAAATATGAAATCTTGGTAAAGTTCTATGGTGTCTGAGTGGTTTCAAACCATAAAAAGTTTATTGAGATGTGTGGGGTTGGGAATGGGCTTGTTTAGAGGCTACATTAACCTATCTGCGTGATGTTTCTTTAACACTATTTAATGAGTATGTGTATGTACCTGGGTGTATGCGTGTGCACCATGTGTGCTGCATGATGTTTGCAATTGGTGAATTCATTACAATAATATCTATAAAAGCAGGGATGATTATTGATTATCTTCCTACACAAATAAAGCACAAAAGCAGGTACAGCCGGTCCAGGCCTGACTGACATCCTTCCGTTTGATCTCTATGATGTTCCTGGCTGGCCTGATACACTTAAAGGAAGGCTTATTTTGCAAGACCACATCTTGCTGTCCCAAGGGCATTTGTCTGTCACTGTGCAGATGATGGAGCATTCCTAGCATTCCCTTTGAGCCCCCATCCCCACTTATGCAGGGATTATGCAGGAACAGAGGAGCAAGGTAGCCCAAACAACAGAGCCTAGTGGATCCCAGGCATCTGAGAAATGTAGAAGGGGAGAGAAAAAAACATTGCTCCAGCAGGTCAGGTTTCTCAGAGCCTGGAGGAAAAGAAGAGCAGCTTCTAGACATCTGTGACTGAGGACCACAGGGACCAAACCCCATGTATGCTTAGAGAGCTCAGTATCTGTGGCCGGAGTCCACAACCAGCATATACAGGCTTCTAGCAGAGCTGCCTTCCATAGGCTGAGAGAGACCATAGCCTGCTCCTGCTGCAGGGATCTGTGGGTAAGCTGTGCTGGCCCACAAGGAAGTGGGAGGGGCACCATTGGCTGCTGCAGTGAATACTACCATGCCTCCTGTGCACAAGGCTGAACAATGGTGTATTCAGCATTCATTTCTCCCAGTCTGCTGCTAAGGGAAGGGATGTTAACATTGGCCTTGACCTTGCTGGGGAGGATGGAGGAGCCATCTGCTTTCCTTCGGGTCCTTCTTGGCTGCCTCAGCTTTGAAACCTTGATTTAAACTTCTCATTAAACTGAAAGATCTGCAGCTTAAAGGCACAATAAATGGCCACAGCTCTCTGTTAATCAACCGTATCTGCTTTTAACCTGGTCCCTCCTCCTCACCATGATGCTAAGAATTGTGTTTTCCTATACCATGGTGAGAAAAGAAGGAACAGGATCTCGTTTATTATAAACGATGTCTGGAAATTTCAAACAGTGACAGAGGTGGTCAGTGAACTGAAAATGAGCAATTTATTAACTTGATTTTTCCCGGCATTAATTAGTATTGTTATTGCGGTTCTGTCTTTCGCTATTTGTTCCTCTGCTGGTAGGTTTTCAAATCTCTCCAGCTTTGTGTAGTCTTCTGCTCACGGTACACTGTTTGGGGTGACGTTTTTTTCTATCACATCTTTTTGGGCATTATAGCTATGATAATTAATAAAAAGACTCATTATTTGCATATTGCTAGATTTCATTTAGTGAGGTTTAAGACATTGTATTTCCCAGGTGATAGCCCAGTCACTAAAATGCTTGCCTTGTAAGCATGAAGGCCTGACTTCCATTCCCTGAACCCATGTAAAAAAGGAAAAAAGCCAGGCTTGGTGGCACTCACTTTTTTCTTAACCCTGGGCAGTGGAGACCAGAGGGTTTTGGGGATTCACTGGTAAGCTGGTCTATCCTATTTCATAAGTCTGGAGCCAAAGAGAGACTCTGCCTCAAAAAAACAACATGTATAGTACCTGAGGAATCCACTGTCTTCCACATGTGTGTACATGCATCCACACATATTCCACATGTGCGTGCTTGCATCCACACATATACCTGCACACACGAGCACACAAGGTTATATTTCTCTTGGAAGTTGCATTCCTCCCAGTAAGTAAATATGAGCTGCTTCTTAGCAACTCTTGAGGTTCATTTGGAGTCTGGACCTGATTTTCCTATTAGTCAAGCTTTTCCCCTTTTTTGTTGAGATCTGTGTGGACCATAGATTAGCTGAAAACAGTCCTAGCAGTCTGAGGTTGTGTTGCATGTGTGCCCTGTACTGGTTTTTAGAAAACCGTCCTAACAGTCTGAGGCTGTTTTGCATGTGTGCCCTGTGCTGGCTTTGTGTGTGATGACTGCCTCTTCTCTGTTTCTAAGCACATTCTCCCCTCCCTAGCATTCTACCGTTGCAGACGCCACAGATAACTGAAAACTGAACCGTGCTCTGGCATTCATTTAGGAAACAGGCTCCTCAGATGTCAGAGATATTTCTCTGCAGCTCATGCTGATGGGAGCAGAGTGATTTTTGTTCCAGCCCTTTCCATCCCAGCCATCTTACAGAGCCACTTGTCTCCAGGAAGGCTCTATGTGCATCAACAGAGCCCACCCCCACCACACAGCATCACAATGTGTTCGGACACAATTAGCTGGCGATTTCTTGGACTTTCGGGTTGCCATGTTTCAGTGTGGATATAAACCATTGGCAGTTTGAATTGATAAGTGCTCAGCAAGGTGCAATTTCTCCCCAGTCCATAAAACAGAGCGGATTTTTGTAGTGAGCTATGACTATGGGTTGGGACATCAGAGATGGCTTTGATGCTATCTTTGCTGATTATCAGGCACCTGCTGGTCTCTGCCAGAGCCCTGGCTTCTCTGAGCTCTGTAACCATTTCCTAAGACTTTCTCAGGGACAAATGTTCAGCCCTGTTCTAGTCCATCTATGGGTCAGCTGTCACCATACTGTCCCCTTCTCTCCAGTGCAGGTGCATTTCAGCAGATGGATCTCAACTCCCTCTTTCCTCCTTTGGTTATTACCCTGACTATAGCAGGCTGAGCCTGCTTGCTCTAAGGCCTGGTCAGACCACTGGCCAGACTCTTGAGTGGCACCCAAAGAGATCATGCGTCAGAATCCGAAGCTTCCTTTGTCCCTGTCATTCCATGCCACTGAACTTGTTCTGGATCCCCCCATGATAGACCTTTGCATCCCTTTGGTCTTCATTGTCTTTAGAGCAGGACAATGTTGTCTCCTTTCTCATTGTGATACTTTATGAGTTTGTGACTGGCTCTCCTCTTTCCCAGAACACTCTAGAATATTTTAATTCTCCTTTCCTTCTTTTCATGTATCCATGTGTGTGATATATGCATGTATTCATATGTGTATCTATGTTTTATGTATGGTGACATGTGTGTGTGCGTGCATGTATATGTGCATCTGGAGGCTCCAGGTTGATGTCAGAAACCTTCCTCAGTTCCCCTCCACCAATCAAGCTCAGGTCTCAAGTTTAGATCTCAGTGCCAAGGTTGGTCTAACTAGTCAGCTTACTAAGGGGATGGATCCTGATTCTAACTTCCAAGGCTCACTTATAGATGAGCCTCTACACCCACAAAGCATTTTATCTGGGTTCTGGTCATCTTAATTGTGGTTGTCTTGTAAGTGTGGCAAGTACTCTAGCTGCTGAGCCATTTCCCAGCTCCTGCATTTTCTTTATTTTTTCTTTTTCATGCATCAAAGGAATGTTAGATGTGAGCCCAAGAAGAGACATGGCTGATGCAGTGGAGGGGAAAGAAGTGGGGGATAGGGAATGCCGAGCTGGGGCTGTCAGTGAAGGTACAATGACAAATAGTTTGTAAGCAAATTATCAAAAATGGGAAAATGGGAGAATTTGGTCTAAATTTTATTCTTCTACTGTCACTCACACCACACACAGGTGCGTGCACACACCCGCACACATACCCGCACACACTCATGACGCACACACATGCACATATATACATTCACACATGCATGCATACAAAAACATGTGAACATTCTTACTCCCACCACTCACATACACACGCTCACACATGGACACATACACTCAAGCATGTGCACATTCTTTTCCCACCTCTCTCTCTCTCTCTCTCTCGCCCTCCCTCCCTCTCTCTCTCTCTCTCTCACACACACACACACACACACACACAGTCGCTATCATGGCATCTGCTTTGTGTTGGCCAGCTATTCCTGAGCATGGGGCCTGCCCTGGAGTGTGTTGATAAACCCAGTGACACTCCACTGAAGAAAACTGCTTTGCCCTCCCCTAGCAGCAATCCATTACAAACGGCTTCTTATGTGGGATCTCATGCTCTTTTCTCTTCTCTATGCTGGGATTTTGTCTGACTCAACCTGCACTAAAACAACTCCCCAATGACCTCCTGCTCCACCCATAGGTCAATGCATCACGCAGCCCTCACCAGACAAGCTGTTTGGAGTAGGCGGTTAACACAGAGACCCGCAAGCAGACAGCATGCAGGTGGCGAGAAGGCCTGCAGCACTCAGCCATAAACAGGCGTCTTTAGTAAACCTCATCCACCAGGGTTCAGGGTTCCATGTGGAAGAGGAGGCAGGCAGATCGTAAGAGTGAGAGGTGGTGAATGACTTTGAGGAAATGGTGCCTTTTATACACAACAGGACTGGTGCACATACGAACTCATAGAGACCATGACAGCATGCATAAGAATCCATACAAACTCACAGAGACAATGACAGCACACATAAAAATCCATTTGAACTCACAGAGACCATGACAACACACGTAAGAATCCATACAAACTCACAGAGACCATGATAGCACACATAAGAATCCATACGAACTCACAGAGACTATGACAGCATGCATAAGAATCCCATCTTTTATTGCAAAAACTGCATTTCAAGGCAGCTGACTGCTGAATGTGTAAAAGGGTGTCTTTCCCTGGACATTACTCTGGTCTGCATGCAGTTTTTCAGGGCGGATCCATGACCACCATTCAGATGAGTTCAGGTATAGACAGCAAAGTCCCACTCATCACAGATAGAGGGGGCTCCTCCCATGCTGATGATATGGACACCTACCATTAAATTACTGCCATTTTCCAGTCAGAATTTTCCTATTATCTTTTGTAATTTTGAAGCTGTTTTCCCTGTCAGTCAAGGCTATGCCACTCGGCTCCAAGCCTTTTGAGCATGTGCCTGAAGCGACCACACTCTGCCTGCCTCAGTTCTGTCTCTGGTGTCAAGTGAGAATTACTTGTCGAAAGATTATCATTTGCCCCTTTTATTGACACTTAAATTATGGCTCTGTCTGAAAGAGCAGAGTGTAATTTTGAAGTTAGTAGCTAGATATGCTTGTGGGCAAGGAGGCTAAGGTCTTAGAAGACGTGAGACACACGCAAATACAAATTTCACTCTTTCTGTTCACACATCTCAGAGTTGAACAAATCCACAAAATCCTGCCAATTATGTGTCTGGGTTTGACACAGCTCCGTAGGTCACCCTGGTCATTCACAGTGAGTGAAATGTAATTCCCCACTGTATGTTTCTAGGCTCAGCTTAGGATGTCTCTTGCGAAAGGTGGGCTGTAACTGCTCTTGGGAGATGTTTCCATTCTAAAACGCACTAATGTCAGGTGCTTTTTAAAGAAGTCTGTCTCAATTGCAACCCTTGCAGGTTCCAGTTGCTGTCCCGTGGGCACCTGCAGTCCAAATATGTCCTCTCTCACTTCTCACACTTTTGATCTAGGCAGGAAGGCTCCTATTACCTCTGTTGATAATTACAGTGCCTTGAGAGATGACGTTTTAACAATCGGCTGAAAAATTGTGTTTAGTTTTTAAATTTTATTGTATGTATGTGAATGCTTTGTCTGCATGCGTGTCTGCATGCATCATTTATGTAGGCGAGAAGAAGGCATTAAATCTCTTGGAACTGGAGTCATAGATGGTTGTGAACCACCACATGGGTGCTGGGGATTGAACCCCAGTCCTCTGAAAGAACAGCCAGTAACCTCTGTGCCGTCTCTCCAACCTCTGAATATAGGTTGGATCACATGCCTGATACGTTAGTTTATTTTCTGTCATCATGATAATAAATACCACGACCAAAGCTACATGGAAAGAGATTACCACCTCCAGGCACAATCCATCCTTGAGGGAAGTTGCCCATTTACGCCTGACCTCAAAAAACAAACAAACAAAAACAAACAAGGAGACGTGCTGCTTCTAGATCACTCACTGGCTAATGCTCAGCTGGTTTTATTACACAGCTCATACCCACGTTCCTAGGTGTGCTAGGTGTGGTGCCACAAAGAGTAGGCTTGGACCACGCACACCAACATCAATCAAGACGTCCCATGGACGTAGGGCAGACTGATATGGGCAATCCCCAAGAGTTTCCCTCTTCCTATGTGGCTCCAGGCTCGGTCAAGTTGAGAATAAAAACTAACTAGCAGCTGAAGATGGAAATTTCTCTCTCTTTCTGGAACTCACGAAGGGACCAAAATGAGCGTGTTTTTGTTTTGGTCTGTAAGAGTGCTTCCGCGACACTTGCAGGAGCAGTCATCTGCCTGCAGCTCACATTGCATGGTGGCTGAAGCAGCTGGTTCTCCTTGTTCATCCACCTGCCCTGATGCGAGAGAAGCCCGGAGTTCACCAGCCTGGGAAGCTTCCTGGAATTGGTTATCAGAATGTTGTTAGGTGCTGCTTAAGGCCAACTCTAAAACCACACAGTCAGTCTTCCCGAGCCCAGGGACCACCCTGTGTAGAGTAGCATTTCATTTCTTCTTGGGTTTTAGTTTACTTATTTATATTTGTGTGTGAGTATGAATAATATATGTGTATGTGTGCCTGTAGTGTGTGTACCTGTGTGTATGAGTATATATGTATATATATGTGTGTGTGTGTGTGTACCTGAGTGTGAGTATGAATATATATGTGTATATATGTATGTGTGTGTGTGTACCTGTGTGTGAGTATGAATATATATGTATATATATGTATGTGTGTGTGTGTACCTGTGTGTGAGTATGAATATATATGTGTATGTGTGTGTGTTTGTGTATATGGAGGCCAAGTGATGACCTTAAGTGTTATTCCTCAGCACTTCTACCTTATGTTTTTTTTTTTTTTAATATTTTTGGAGACAGGGCCTCTATCACTAACCGAGACCTCCCCTTGCATATAAGCTAGGCTGATTGGCCTGTGGGCCTCAGGGATCTGCCCGATTCCACCTCTCTGGCGCCAAGAACACAAGCACACACCACTCTGCCTGACTTTTGTTTCACGGTGCGTTCAGGGGATCCAGAACAGGTCTTCATGCCTGTAAAGTAAGCTCTTTACTTCCTGAACCATTTCCCAAGCCCAGGTTTCATTTCTACTTCATTTTTTTAATACCATCTGGGCCTACTGCACTCCCGGTAACTAGAACGAAGCTTAAGCTTCAGGTGAACCATCTCTAAGGAGTGATTTCCAACCCCTGAACCAGTGTTTGTCTGGGCTCTGGAGTCAGCCTTCCATGCAAGCAGTCAGCAGTCAGATGTCTTCATTTCAGAAGCAGGACAGTGGAAGGCCACAGATATGGGCTTGGAGGTCAGAGTCTGATGCTCAGATGCTAAGGACAACCTCTGGTAGTCAATACCTTCACGTGGATAGAAACATGCATTATTGATCCAACTCCAATCATTGTCCTTTCTGGGTCATTACACAAATATTCAGCCATGATTTTTGTTTTAAAAATATACGGAGAGGGCAGGCATCTTCACGATGGTGCCAGTTTCTGCCTTCTGCTTCATCAACGCATTCAAAAGCACATGAGATGTGAGGCTAGTGACGGCCCAGGTAAAGGGTACCTCTGCTCAGTCCGCTCAGCCCTGATGAGCTTGCCTCTGGCTGCTTTGCAGGTCCTCTTTCAGAATTCCATTTAGAGATTTGCACCTAAAGTCGAATTCCACACACAGCAGGCTCATCTGTTTGCATCCAAAAAAGACAGTACAGCAATCTTTGACAGTATGCAAAGAAAACAGCTGTCTGGATTAGAGGCACAGAACTGGAAAGCTAGGACAAAAGTGTCTTATGAGATAGAGCCTGGCTTGGCAGCAGTGGGAGCCATAGGGGAAGAAGCATTATCAGCTGAGGATGACAGGGACAGCTCGCTCTGCTAGGAAAGCATTTTAATAAAAAAGAAGGGGGTAGGGAGGGAGAGGAAAGGCTGAGTTTTGCCTGCTACTTCCGGCTGGGGGGTGGCAATGCTATCTGTCATACTGAGGTTTGATTCCAACATCTTGATGAGCAGAGCCTCTTTTTCTTCTGAGCCCCGGGGCGTGTATCCTATTTGCCTGATTTCTTCCTTTCCTCTTTCATGTCAAGCGGTCTGTGGACTAGGATGGGGGAGAGTTACAGACGCTGGGTGGACTCCGGGGTGTACATCAGTGAGGCTCTTTTCAGGCTTAACGTGTGTGGCTGCTTTGATTGTATTTGATTGTTCTTCCTACCGAAAACAAAGGAGGTGTCTGCTCCTGCGAGCTCGCATCTGGAAGTTCGGGAGCTCAAGACATAGGTGCGGTTTGTATGACAAGGAACACTTGATATCGGGGAGATCTAGGCAGGGTCAGGGACGGGAGAAAGACTGATGGTTCAAAAGCTGTGGAAACGATTTAAAAGGGGGCCCAAAGTAGAGAGAAAGGAATCAGTGACGGCGTAGGAAAACACTCCTCCTAGTTGCTGCATCTGCCCTGCCCACTGTTTCCATAGTCAAGTCCTGGGGGAGCCATGCTCTTTCAAGAGATTAAAATGCATTGTTAAGTGAGAAGTGGATTGCTACACTCTGCAGAGGAGAAGATCACATCAAGGGGGCCTTGCCTGCAGCTGGTGGCTGGCAAAGGGTATGGATGCAAAGGAAATATCACTATGAAGTATCGTGAAAGATGTTCCAGTACTCAGGATAGAACCCAGAGCCTGATACTCGGTGCAGAATCCCAGGCAAGGATGATACTACTAAGATGTATTTATGGCCCCTTCCAAAACAGCTTTTCATTTAGACAAGGTCTTAAAGTCAAGGTGCTCAGACTGTCCTTGAACGGATCCTCCTGCCCCAGCCTCCGGGGTAGCTGGGATCCAAGTGCTGCACCTCCCGACGGGTCTCAAACTGAGGTTCTTAGAATTGCAACATTGTGGAGAAATGGCCGCTCACATCAGAAAGTGAGCAGATAACACAGAAGAAGAAAAGGCAAGGGGGAAAAATTACCCACTGTGGTGTGCCTTTGGGTATCCATTATTACCTTAAATCCAGGGTGTCCAGGTGTTTTGCACTCTGGATGTGAAATATATGTGAGAAATGAGGGTCACCAATGGAAGCTGAAAGCCAAATTAACAGTTTGAATAATAAGCAAGATTATTCTTCTCTCATCAAAGGGAGTCTGGAGGTCAGTATCTTCCAGGGAGCACTGAGAGTCTCTACAACTGTTCTTTCTTCCTCAGGTTAAGAACTCTCCCCTCTGTGGTCTAACATGACTGCCTAACATTGGCCATTGCATTCATAGTCCAGCCAGCATAAGGCAGAGGTGGCGGGGAAAAGGATACAAGGAGAAAGTTTCCTGTTCATGTAGTATCAGCCAGAACATAGTTGTACATCCACACCCCGTGGTCGGGATGCTAGAAGCTCTCTTCTGGATAAGCACACACTCAGTCTCCAATTCAAGCTTTTGTATCTAAGAAAAGAGAATAAACAGAGGCTTTAGCAGATGTCCCAACACGCACCTGCCCCTGAGGTTCTTGAGCACTTTTGTCCTGGCTGCTGTCTTATGGGGAAGGCTGTGCAGGGTAGGGTGCTGATGGAGGGTGAAGGAGGGAAGGGAGGTACCTCTCTTCTGTGGTCCTCCATCTCCTTGGTTTACTGTTGTAGAGAAGGGACTTCAGTTCATTCCATATGCTCCGAGGGGAGGGAAACTCTCAGGATGCTCTCCCCACCACCCCTAAAGGTTCTGGAATCGTCTTTCTTCTTGCAGTCTCTCCAGTCAAAGCACAGACCACTTCTTTATGTAATGATGTTTCTGTCCTCCCGTACCTGATGCCGGAGGCGAGGGTAAGATCAGAGGGGCCAACATTGCAAGTTACCTTAGGAAGTGCTTCATGGCAGGGCACACACACATCACAGGACTTCTAGGAAACAGAAAAGCTTCCTGGGTGGTGCATGAGGGTCATCCAAGTGATGGGTCATCTAGCAGGAGCCTTTACGGCTCCTAAGGCATCCTAACCCAGAGCACTAGACAAAGGGCAATAAACAAGGTGCCCCTGTGCTGCTCCAGGGAAACCCCCTACATCAGGATCTTAGCGCTGGCTGGAGTGGGGTCCTCATGTTTTTGGCTTCTCTTTGGGGCTTGTATTCTCCTTCTATCTTGTGTTCCGGCAGTGCACACACTGGCTGAAACTGACCTGCTCAGCAGAGTTCCCAGGAATTGCTTCCCCTCGTTCAGCTTCCTCAGTGCAGGGAGGAAACCAAAGGAGAACACACTAGATGAGCCAGCCAGCTGTCATCCCTAATAGTAGTGATCCAGTCCTGGTTAAAGCAATGTACACTCAGTCCTTGTCCCTATATGAACCCTACCCAGATTTCTTTTCGTATCCTTTTCCCATATAGGGAGGGACCTCAGAGCATGTGCAGAGCACCCTTTCTTTCCTGGCCACGCTGCTTCTGTGTGCGTGACTGTAGCTGTTGCTTTCTTCTAAACAAAGGAATAGTTTTGACGAATACTGTGTCCTAAATATAGAGGCAGGAGCTTTAATCTCTGTCTCTTCAGAGTATGACTGTCTGGTGACAAGCTCTTGAAGTGTGGTTGGGATAAACTCTGGTGGGATGTATGCTTTCAAGAGGAGATCAGGACATGGAGCATCCACTGACCTGGTCCTCTGGGGACCCAGGAGGGGCATCTACAAGCCAAGAAGGCAGCAGCATCAAGGAAAACCCACTTTGTCTGAAACCCGACCTGGGCTTCAAGTTCTAAGGGTGGGGCGCGTATGAACAATCAATGTTTGTATCTAAAGCCCACACACCTTTGGGTGTTATTTTGTCCTGTCAGATCTGAAAAATGAGCATGATTAAAAAGTGAGTTTTGCCTTTCCAGTGCAAAATTATTTTTGAGTGATGTGTAGATTGGATTTTGGGCGACTGGACTTGAGGGACCTTCGATCCTGTGATCTTTCTTTTCAATCAGTGCCTCTATATTTACACACACTTGGTTAGATAAGAGCACACACACCATTGTGGATGGGGTAGGCGAGGTTACGTAAGCCAGATACAGCTCTGTGGGATGGTGGTCACGGGAAGCCGAGAGTAAACTGTCCTTTTCACATGACCAAATTAGGCTCCTCATCCTCCAAAAGCCAAGCCACTCAGCACTGGACAGCAGGTCTCAGGGTACCTCTATTTTAGGACAAAGAATTACTCTCCCTCGGGGAAAGCTGCGTGTACCAAAGAAGGGGTTATCCTGGTAAGTGGGGAGCTTGAGGAATAGGGACCCTGCTTTTGTGTGATTTATGGAAAATCACAGAGCAGGAAGTCACCTGCCTGTTGTGGCTGATGTTCGACCTTGCACACTAGTCTTTGAGACCAGGAAATTGCAATTGTTCACTCCAGCTGCCCCCGTGCAGTAAACACAGAGGTGGCTGCAGGGGCCAGCAGGGGCTCTGTGGCTTGTGATCACACCTCCTGCTCAGCTGGGGAATGGCCCTTTCTCATTGCCTCACCAAACGGACACTTTGGATCTCTGCGTGCCCTATTTTCAGCTTTTAAGAACATTTTGTCGTTTTTTAAAATGGGGACTTCATAAAATACAGTGCTCAGAGTTCAGTGTGAGCTCTCTAATCCCCTTATGTGCATAAATTTCTTATTATTATCAGTCTCAGTTTTGAGGAAGAAGGTGGCTTTATCTTCTCCAAACTGGCTGTCTTACTGTCTGAGTATGTCTTCATCCATTTTGAGGCTTAAGGAATTAAAGCTCCCAATTCCTGTGTGTTTTCTTTGTCATTTTGACTTTCACTATCCCAAGGGCAAGGTTTTTGGGTCCTCAGAATGGAACCCACACTGGTTCCCTAAGGCTTTGATAAGAGAGAGATGTGGATTCAGCTCAGATCCCCCAACTGCTCTGTGTGGACTAGCTTAATTGTATTAAGGGCAACACAAGTCATAGACTAATTCTTTTGAGTTAATGTTATAGTTTGAAAGATGGTTGGGCATCCCGTGAACCCTGGTATTCACATACCCTGCTTGCAGGATATGCTTAAGTTAAATTCCTGTTATTTCCTTATGGAGTGCTAAGGTTTCAGTCCTTTTATAGTACGCTATGTGCTGCGACTCCCAGCGAAGGGAAACTCCTACTCAGGACAATTATATCCCAATTTACTGCTTATGTACCGACTTCTGATCTACAAGATTAGGCCTTAGGAGGTAATTAGTTTCTGTCAAATAAAGCTCAAACTGCGGAGAGCTGTGATTATGTAAATGGAAGCCTTTCCATGCGTGTGTGTGCATATACATGGGTGTGTATGCAGTGTGGGGTGCGTTAAAACTGAAAACTGTGCGTTCATGACTTGCTGCTAGCACCAGAAGATGGTGAAGTCACGTTATCATAAACCTAGAAACAAAGTATTCAAGAGTTCCTTTCTGAAGGTCAGGGGTGAATATGGTGTGTGTGTGTAGGCATTAAACTGAGGTCTTGAACATACTAAGCCTTGCTCCACCGCTGTGCCCCACATACCCCATCTCATAATATACTTTTGAATTCTGCTGTATTTCAAACTCTTCATTCTTCCTTGAGCTGGGGTGGGATCTCGGAAGAGCTCTGCCATGCTCTGGGTGACTTTTCATGGCTGTTAATTTCTAAGGAATTAATGTTCTTATTTGAAATCTGCTACTTAGATTGTGACTGCAGGGATGGGTTGCAGCTCACCAAATTGTCATTTCTAAGCCATGGAAAATTTTGCTGGTGCTTCTCTTCCTTGGGAGGGGATTGGACTGTCCCCTCATCCCTTTCTGGTGGCTTACCTGATAAGCCATCTCTCTCTCTCACACACATATGATACACACACACCACACCATATACACACACCACAAACATACACACACATAAACCACACACATACCACAAACACAAACATACCACACACACCACACACACACACACCACACACACACCACACATACACACACATCATATACCATATACATATCCTACAAACACACCTCCACCCCTTATACCCCATCACAGAAACCATGCATACTCATCACGAACACACACACCATACACACATACTGCCCACCTCCCACATCCCAACATGAAAACCATACACACACATCACAAACACTCACACACACACACCCCATACTCCTACATCCCACACATTCAGACCATACACACACATCACAAACATACACACACAGAGACATAATATACAAACGCATAGATGCACACACACAGACACAAACACATACACACACACACACACACACACACACACACCACTTTCCCGTCTGGGTTGGCACCTTGCTCTGATTCTGGAACGCTCTAAAATTCTACTTTTTAATGAGCATATTTATCTATTTTCTGCTCTCCTCTGGGAATCAGGAAGCCGAGTGTGTTCTCTGCTACACTCCAGTCCTCAGAACAGCGACAGCTCATTGTGTACCCACTCCTAGGAGATAATAAATCCTGGCAAACCGCACCTGGTCAGCCTGGTAGATGTTTGCAGGCTGATTGGTTGAATCGTGTATTCAGACTGGGAGCTCTGAGGTTGTGATTTCTCCCAGAGCTATGCTAATTACCACATTCAGGAGTCCATCATCCTGGCCTACATCCATGGAGCAGAAATAGCGCGGCATTGCCACATACCCACACAATGTAGAGTAAAGCTGGGTTTGGAGTGTACTCACCAGGTGATCTTGGGCTGGACACATGGTTGTCTCCAATCTTTGTAAGATGGGGGACAGAAAACATTCCCTCTGGTAGCATGTGCAGATGTAGAAACCACATATCAGAGGGGCTTGAAAACCCATAAATCCCAGAGTCAGGTGAGGGATCATCATAGGCTGGGTTGTGATTCTCTCCCACAGCTCAGTTTGAAGCACTGACCTCTTGTACCTCAAAATGCGACTACATGTGGGTACAGAATCTGTAAGGAGATGACTAGCACTCACCAAGGCCATTAGGGTGAATGGTAATTGGCAGGACTGGGTCCTGTTAGGAAGGAAGACTGTAAGTGTGCAGTCACAGGGATACTCTTTACCATCCAGGGACACTGTGGGAAGGCAGCTCTCTGAAGACTAAAAGAGAGGACCCAGGAGAAACGAGCCTTGCCGATACCTGTTTCAGGTTTCTCCAGATGACAGGAAACACATCTTAACTGTGGTATTCTGCCACAGTGACCTGACTAGCCAAGGGTACTCATCCAGTCCTGTTGACGGTAGGTGGGTAGACCTAAGGACCACCACTGCCACACCAGGCTTGATGTCTGTTAGAATCCAGATGTGCAAGCTGAGCTGTGAGTCTTCATAACACTGCCAGAGGCTTGAGATACTCTTGGGATTTTCTGCAGTTGGTAGCAGTTCCGTAACTTTGTAAATGAGATTGCCTTTCTTTCCTTCACCATCAAAAGGTTTATATAAGAAAACCCTTGGAAACACATGAGAGAGGACCTAGTTCAGGACCAATAGACAAAGACTCTGGCTAGAATGTGGTCTTTTGACAGGGTTACTGGAATGCTGCCATGACAAGGCCAGACATATTTCCAGAGCCCTGCCCGGATTTCTGCAAGATGCAGCTGCATTTCAGGAAAGCAGCATCAGAAATATCTGTGGTGGAGTGAAGTATAAAGCTGACTAGGACTGTTACTTTCTAACTGGACCTTAGAGGGTAGAGCAAAAGCACAAGACATCCTGGCACTCAGGAAGAGTAGTTTCTTCATGACGCTTGTGACATTTGCAGGTTTCTGTGACATGTCCTGCTAGTTTGATAAAGTCTCTATTTAGAGAGAAAGGCTTAATTGGCTGGGTCATTTTCCAAGCTTTGTGTTCTTTGGTCTGTGTGTCTGTCAGTCTGTGTGTGTGTCCCTATTGTCCCCATGTGTAAGAGACAGAAAGAGATGGCATGAATTGTGATAGGTAGACAGATATATGATGGATAAATGATGAATGAAATTGTGACTAGATGGATGGAAAGACAGATGGATGAATGGATAGAAAGATAAATGAATGGAATGGTGGGGGGTGGGTGGGTGGACGGATAGGTGAAGTGATAGATGGAATGATGGACAGATGGCTGAATTAATGGGCACATGGACAGACAAATAGACAAAATAAATAAATGACAGAAATGGGAGATAGATAGACAGATGATAGATAGATAGATAGATAGATAGATAGATAGATAGATAGATGATAGATAGATGATAGATAGATAGATAGATAGATAGATAGACAGACAGACAGACAGATAGATGATAGATAGATAGATAGATAGATAGATAGATAGATAGATGATAGATAGATAGATAGATAGATGATAGATAGATAGATAGATAGATAGATAGATAGATAGATAGATAGAT
>JABTXL010005929.1:29279536-29314758 GCA_025134845.1 Neodon shergylaensis
GATAGATAGATAGATAGATAGATAGATAGATAGATAGATAGATAGATAGACCATATAGGTAGATAGATAATGCCCAGGTAGATGTTGTAATAGTTAATGTCAGTTGTCCAGCCTGGTAAATTTTGATTTCTACTTCCTGTAAGACAAGGTCTTCTAAGTGATAAACTCAAGAGTAGAAGTCTGTGGGGTTGGTGGGGATCATGGTCCATTGCTCATAGGACACGTTGTGGCTATGGGAGCCTTTGTTTTCTTGAGCAAATGGCCAGGAAGTCAAGGCTGCCTTTATTCTCTGATGGAGCTGCGAACTTTTACACAGAGTCTGCTGAGTGGTGTGGACATGCCCTTACTCATGACCACTCTGTGATCAGATTCAGCATTTTATTACCCATGTAGAAGGAAATGACATTCTTCCAGAACTCCAAATAATGTCTGTGCAATCCTAGGCTGGAGTGTTGTGGAAAAATATTGCTTGTTCGGAATGATAAAAAGCCAACTTTGGAGGTGACTGGTGTAGGGTTTTTCCAATTCAGGCATCAGAATTCTAAATAAAAGTGTCAGGTAGGGTCCACCCAGACCGGATACAGACCTTCAGATATCTTTATGAGACAGTCAATAGAGATAAAAAGAGAGCGTTATGCTGCCAGGTGGGAAGGACAATGGCACTTTGTACTTGATGCTAATACAGACATACCACCCTCTCACGGAGAGGACGCTGTACAGAGAAACCTCTGCCATTCAGGGTCCTCCTAGCTATGGTGGCTGGGGTGGGCCCTTCTTCAGTGTCCAGTCTCTCTATATCCCCTGGCCTGTGAGTTGTGACCAGCGCTGGGTGGCATGAATGGTTGGTCCTTTACCGACTGTGTTTTGAATATGTTTTCTGTGGTTCGAATCACACTGTAGCAAGCCAGACATACTCAGCTGCCTAGGCTGGCCGTGAAGCATCCATGATGGCACGTGTCTGTTTTTCTCTGAATTAGTGCACAAGTAACCTGTGAATCACACCAGTAAGTAGATGCAGAGACCCCAGGGCTTAAATGCATCCTGCTTGCCTGTACCCCATCTCCCTGCCCCTGCAGCCCTGGGCACATATAGCCAAAGGCTTTTTACATTACAGTTTAACTTGAAATAAGGTTTGATCTGCACAGTTGGTAGCCAGGGAAGGAAGTGATTTGACTTCCAGTTCAAAAAAGGAAATCCAGAGCTGTGTTAGCTACAGACCTACCTTGGGGTCACGGTGGGTAGAAACAATCCTTAATGTCACTCTGATCTAAACTTCTGTTGTGTGGTAGTCTTACATGGGAAGATGCAAATGAGCATCTGTTCACCCCAGGACCACAAGGACAGACCAAAGAAAACATGTCCACCAAGTGTAGCTTTGTCAACCAGCGTCTCCTGCATTTGCTGCAGAGGCATGCATGAGGGCTTGCATACAGCAGCATGGGTGACTCAGAGGGAGCTGCATCATCAAAAAGCCCACTCAGCGTGAGTGACAACCCATGAAAACCATATTCCTGGCAGACAGCTCCATGGAAGAGCCTTCCTGCCCTAGAAACTGTTTTCTGCCTTTATAAGTCTGGGAAGGGGCCTGGTGAGCTTTGTGATTTGCACTGATTTCTGAGTCTCCCTGCCTCCTTCCTGGAGGAGATTTCTCAGTTTGGAGGGATTAGCTGCTCATCACTCTGTGACACTGGAGGGTAGAAAAAGAAATCATTTCATGTGTATATTTTAACAAAAAGGAAAACCAAGAACCAAGGCAGTTAAAAACCTTCCCGTGGGTCATAGCAACTGAAGCATCCCCTAATCTTACTCTAGCTGAGCTCCACACCTCTAGTGCCCCCCAAGAGGGTCTGACTGGTGTGGAGAGCTAAGGGCACTGCGGGAACAAATGCATACGTTTTGTTTATTCTCTAGCCAGATGACAGTGGCAGCCAGTGTCTAGCATGGGGTAGAGTTGAGAAACCAGCACACAGTTCCCCTTATCAGTGGGGATGATTAGACTCCTTTATTCTCACCCAGGCCTTCTCTGCTATACCCTCTTCCAGGTCCCAGGCCCTCAGGTCAGTGGTGGGAGGTAACACCCATGCCTTCTTGATCCTTCTTTGTGTATCTGTGTCTGCATGGCTGTACCCGGTTTTCTCTACCTCTTCTCTGAGGTCCTTCCTATGCCATTCTCCCATGGCCACATCCCTGTCTTCACATCTTCCATCATCTGTGAACTGTGCACTTCTGGTGGCCCCACTGTGGTTTGACCACACACTTCTTAGCCACACTTCCTTAGAGACCCGTTGCAAATTTGTAATAGAGGTGGAAGGTGAGAACAAGAACCCACTGGCCAATAGAAATTACCTATTGGAGAGCATGCTGGTGTCTTAGACCTCAGGCTAGAAGTGTGTGCTCACTTGATAGAGTTGTTCACAACCAGCAGCTGCTAATTGAACACCCATTTGGTGTCAGGCCTTAGGAGAGCTGGTGAAACAAGATAAAAAGAGCCCCTTCCTTCCCAGGCCCACACCCTGGAAAAGGGGGTGGCAATAAAGACAAACCAGGGATGGAAAGAAAGAATTAGAGTAATAGAATTAATGATGGATAATAAAGGCTACAGTGGGTTACAATGCAGGCATGTGCGTGTGTGTGTGTGTGTACATGCACACATATAGTGTATTTTCAATGAATATCATATATGTAGAAAAAAAAACCCCTAGGGTCTTTGGCCTTCCTGTCTACAATATTGAGAGAGTCTATGACATCCACAGCAAAAACAGAGTGAGCTAAGTTCTGCTCTGGCATGAAGGAGAAGGGAGGTTCTCCTCAGACTCACCCTGCTTCTGAGCTGTCATCAGCACTCGGGACACTCAAAGGGGACCTTGGGAGGTTCCAAAGATGGAAGAGGCTCTGGAGATGGGACCCAGGTGTGATACTCCCCAACTTCTGTGGCCCTCTCTGCTGTTGCTGATTGGTTCTCAGAACTGGCCTGTCCTGGCTGTCAGAACCCCATCACTGGTACCAACTCTTTGCCCTCAGATCTGATGAGCTGTCTGTCTTTCTCCTTTTCTTTCCATCACTCTGGTCTCTGGTACATGAAACTCATGACTTCTTCTGTGACAATGTAGACTTGCCCTGAGGGAAGGCAAGGCTCTGAAGTAAACAGAAAGTGACAAGTCCTTAAATATCAGAAGTTGCTTTGGAAAGCATTGTAATATTTCTCAGATGTGGGTGGGATCAATAAATCACTTTTGGTGGAAGATATTAGTTTAAGATGTAATTGTAAAATTGATTTTTATGACCTGTCCTACTGCTGCATCTTGGATTCCCTAAGTATACATATTTCTCTGTATCTTCATTTATCATTTGTCAAAACATAAAATTATTGTTTTTCCCCATTATTACAAAAGAGAGAAGATGGATCAGGCTTTCAAAATCCGTGGGCTGCAGAAACATTTTTAATCTGAAAAAAAAAAACTCTCCCAACCTCCCTTGAGCTGCAACTAATTTCCCCCATTGCCATGACTTTGCAATGGATGTCGGGTCTCCTCTTGGAGGGAAGGATCTGATATACAATACTCTTGTGAGAAATAGCAACTCACAGAACAGAGGCAGACAGTGTCAATGTTAGTCCAGAGTTAGGGTCCCTGCATATCTGTCATTCTTATCTTTTAGTTCAAATTCATAATTCTCATCATCTGCTTGGGTTGCAGGCAATTCCTGCATTTCCCATGGCCCTGCCCTCTGTATTCACTGCAGTGTGGATCAATATGCCAATGACCCCTTGACCCTGAGGAATGTAGCCAAAGCCTTCCACCATCCTCTCTGTCAGTTGGGCCCCATGGATTGTGAAGGATGCCCCTCAATATTTCCTGTACAATGCACTCTTAAGTCTCAGCTCCTGCAGTCATGGCAGTGAGTTAAAAAGAAAAGTGAATTTATTTAGGTCACAAACCCATCACACTAACAAGGCTTACAAGGCCAGAGGCAGATCACTCGCTCCCAGATGGAAGAGTGCCCGGACTGCTCTAGGCAGAACCTGCTTAGTCTCTAAGAAAATTGAGAGAAGCCTGCTTAAGGATCTGCAATGGAAATGCCATGCCAGTGACATCTGAAACAAGTGTGGGTTCTCCTGCATATCTCTCATCAATCATCTATCTACCACCTACTGTCTATCTATCTGTCATTATCTGTCATCTATCTATCATCTATTGATCTATCATCCATCCATTTATCTATCTATCATCTATCTCTATCTATCATCTATCTATCTATCTATCTATCTATCTATCTATCTATCTATCTATCTATCTATCTATCTCTATATCTATCTATCTATCTATCTATCTATCTATCTATCTATCTATCTATCATCTATATCTATCTATCATCTATCTGTCATCTATCACTCATCTATCTTCCATCTACCTATCTAGCTGTCATCTTTCTATCAATAATCTATCTTACCTATTTTCTATATATCTATTATTTATCTATTATCTATATTTATCATCTGTCATTTCTATTATCTCCTCCCCTTCACACTCTGTTTTATCTAATTAGTCTCTCTGCTCCATATGCAAGTCTAGAGTGGTAGGGAGGCTTTTGCATAGGTTCAGGGAAGGTGGGAGCTGCTGCTGTCTCTAGCTTGCATTAACCTTAGTTCCTTTTGACTACCTTCTCTGTAGATAAGAATTTTTGTCTCAACTTAACTTTCTTTTAAAAAGGAATGACAACCTGGCCTTTTCCTAGGATTAACAAATGAGCAAGCTGGCCCTTATGGGCAACTTCCATTCAACTACCTAAGAAGTCACCTAATGTGGGATTCTCCTGTGTATGTTTTATTGGTTAATAAAGAAGCAGCTTTGGCACTATGGCAGCACAGAATAGAATAAGGTGGGAATTCCAAGCAGAGATAGAGAAAAGAAGGTGTAGTCAGGGAGATGCCATGTAGCTGCCAAAGGAGACAGATACCCAAGAACCTTACCAGTAAACCACAAACCTCATGGTAAAATACACAGAATAATAGTAATGGGTTAATTTAAGATGTAAGAGTTAGTTAATAAAAAGCCTAAGCTAATAGGTCAAGCAATGCTGTAATTAATACAGTTTCTGTGTGATTATTTTGGGTCTGTGTAGCTGGGAAATGAACAAGCTGTCTCTGCCTACAGTCTCCCTGAGTCTGGGCTGGGGCCCTAGTGTCTATATTCAAAAACAACAAAGAAATGATTCTTTTGATGAGTCCAATGTCCAGCCTTCATTGGGTTGGAGGATGTAAAAAGATGTCCCCTCTCCTTTCTCTGGCAAGAGGATTTTGCTTACTTATTTTTACTTCTGATCCCCTCTCAGGAAGTTCCCAGCACAAAGGCACCATCACCTTAAGTTGTCACTTAGTACCGGCTTGTCAGTGTGAGCCAGCTGGCATCTCTGCCTTAATAGACATGCCACCCAACTTGCCTTGCAGGATCACACTGTATGATTTATGGAAGTGTGATATCTTATGGCGATGGTCAAATAGCGTCATTTGGTTATGAATATGACCACTGCTGAAGCCTGGAAAACAATGAGCAAATTCACTAGCAACACGAGGATCTAAAACATCAGCCTGCCAGCTCTGAACACAGTGGCCCTCAGCTAGCATTACAGAAACTGTCAAGACCGTGCCAGTGACTTTCACCCTCCTGCCCAAGGGTGGAGTTCAGATAGTCAGAGCTCTGCAGATTCCGAGTGTCTGGAACTTTCCACCATGCCCAGGATTTTGCTTTTCAAACAGGGCCCTGTCTTGGGGTGGGTGAACGAGTCCCCGAGGGTACACTGTGGTGGGCCACCAGCCTCACACATCTGGACTGCTGCCTGCCCTTCTGTTTTCAGCTAGGTGGTCACCTGATATCTCTGTTTTGTTTTGTTTTGTTTTGTTTTGTGATGCAGATGGGCAGAAGAAAGTCCAAGAAGAATTTGACATCGACATGGATGCACCAGAGACAGAGCGTGCGGCTGTGGCCATTCAGTCTCAGTTCAGAAAATTCCAGAAGAAAAAGGCCGGATCACAGTCTTAGTGGGGAAGCTGCTTCCTAGGCAATCCGAAGACACCAAGTTCAACCACCATCCATCAAGAGACGAAAAGAACAAGACCCTAGAGAGACGTCATCCGCACAGCATACACCCCGCTGCAAACCTGACATGCATGTACAGAAACCCATAGTATTTATGCCCCTATAGGAAGGTGTACACAATGAAATTGTGAGTAGCTTAATCAGGTTCTCTCCATTACAATTCCTCTGCAACTCTTTTCCTTGATGTTGTAATAAAAAGGAGGTAAGATGAGTGACTCACGCGTCCGCCTTTATTTTTCCCATTAGACAAGGCCGGGAAAGTGTTCCTAAGGTTAAAGGCAACTGCCAGCCTGGCGTCTCTTGTATTCTTCAAGCTTAGAGGTGTAACCAAGTGACTTGTGATGGTGGAGTTATTCATCCTCAACCTGGCAGTGCCTGTCTTGTTAATAGGGTGCTAACTGCCAACAGGTCGTGGCTGCATTTTCTTAGCATGGAAGAATAGTCTGTACCCTCGACTGTCCCAGATTCAGAGTTTATAGCCCACAAGGTTATGGGAGGGCCGTGCATCTGTGGCTGGAATGTTGCCCACATGCGCTCAGCGAGGGCATTTCAGATCTACAAAGAGCTGCCTCAAGCCACCAGGGCCATCTTTGTACCTGTGTAGCTCCAAGCAGCAAACACATGCTCCAGGTTCCTCAGTGCCCATGCTGTTTTGTTACTGGTTAACTTCGTTCATCAAAATCTGTAGTTTGGAGAGGATGCCCAATTTCTCTCCAGGTCAAACCTTGCAGGCACATGGTTTCATATGCCTCGGAGAGCTCCCACGGATAGCAAAAAGGTCTGTTTCATGGGAAGCATGGCTCCACGGCGTCAGGAGTCAAATACAGGTTGGTAGGGTGTGACTGTGAGCTGGCCTTGCACAGCAAGCACCAGGAGCACCAAACATCTATGTTGCTTATGGTTGCTCGTTTGAGCATTGCTATGAGAGAACCTGAAAAAGAAGGGACATTTCACCCAGCACCTGAGAATGCTCTATGCTCTAGGAAGGCACCATGGGTTCTGTGGACTTAGCCATGTGACTCCGGGTGGGTCATAAGCACTTGTGAGAGGAGGGGACAATGTGTCTGAGTGTGAACACTTGCATGCTGGCCTGTGGATGAGTGATGTGGGATGACTTCAGCTAGTGAACAGTAAACAGGACCATTTCTGCAGTGCCAACCAATGGCGACTAAGTGAGATTCCGGACTGAGAAGAAGACAGTTGAAAATACACACTATAAAGATCAGCTGAGATGGAGGTATGAGTGTCACAGGAATTAGATGGCTTTAGATGTCATCCCCAGGGCTCTCTAAGCCTACTACTACAAAGTAAGCTGGAACCCCAATACATGCACATGTAAATGCTGTCGTCTGTAGCTATGCTCCCAGCATGGCCACTGCCCCGATCCTCTGATTTTTTTGATGTAAAGGAAGTGCCCTATTCTTATGGGGTATGGCCTGGCTCTGACAGCTGGAGGCTACCCTGGTTCTAAGGAAGATATTGCCTCCTGGGCGACTCTGTAAAGCAGCATATGCCAATGGAGTGGCTCTTCTGATGTCCCCAAGAGTGTGAGAGTTCTCCCTCAGCCTGGCAGGGAAGTAAAGGATCTATGAAATTTGAAGAGGTCTCTCAGAGATTCTTATGTGTGTCTTCCATTGCAGTTATAGAGCAAGCACGCAACTGCTTTCTTTGTGCCCTAGGGATGAGTTTAACTTTTTACTAGGAGGATTCACGTGGATCTACAGCTCCAACTGTTGGGTGGCGGTGAGACATTTGCTTTCCACCAAAAGCATGAGTTGGATGTGTGGTGTCTGAGGCCTAGATCTAGCATGGCAAAGGAAGCAGCTTGTGGCTCCAGGCCAAGAAGCCTCCTTCTTGTGGGATGTAGTATTCATCCTGAAAGAAGAAGGAACCCCTCAGGGTGTGCCACAAGGTGTCTGCAGGTGGAGCAATGAGTGCTGTCTGAACTGTTATGATCAAGCCCATGGTGCCATGACTGTAAGGCAGGACAGGGTGCTTGCAGGCAGGCTGGTGGGGGAGGATAGAGAATCATAGATGTGTGGGATAGAGACAGGTAGATCCGGGAACACTGGCAGCAAAGCAGCGACTGGGAGACACACGTGAACCCTCCCCAGGAATGCAGCCCCAATGCAATGCTGGCAAACTCACACAGTGGAGCTAGGCAAGAAGATACTCTGCTTTTGGACTGCAGTGGGTAGATCACCAGAACCTCAGGCAGGAACCCCTAGCATCCAAGTGTTGAAAATAGGCCCATGTTTGATTTGTAAGCTGGCCAGGCCTCCATGGAGAACTTAACCTGCCATAAGAAGGTAGTTCCTTGACATCAATATGCTGATAAAAATCTTGCTTTGTGGTTGTTTTAAGGTTCCCATTGCTGTGAAGAGACACCATGACCGTGGCAACTCTTACAAATGAAAATATTTAATTTGGGCTGACTTGTAAATTCAGAGATTTAGTCCATTACTGTCGTAGCAGGGAAACATGGCAGCATGCAGACAGACATGGTGTTGGAGAAGGAGCTGAGAGTTCTGTTTCTAGGGTGGCAAGCAAGCAGGAAAAGAGAGACCTTTAAAACTTCAAAGCCAACCCCCAGTGATGCACTTCTTCCAACAAGGCTACACCTCTCCTAATAGTGATACTCCCTATGAGCCTGGGAGGGGGCATTTTTATTCAAAACACCACAGTGGTGTGGCTGGAAAAAAATTAATAATTTAAAATGAAATAGGTAAAATATACATATTTCTACTGGCAAAATCATGAGATCCTTATCCACACTTTGTCCTGGCTCAACTCAAACCATGGGTTTCTGCTGTTTATGGTCACATCCATTTAGATCAATAGATCCTGATCCAAGGTAGGATCAACCAATCAGTTTATTTCTCCTGAGAATTTGAATTGATGATCATGCGACTTTAACCACTTAATACATGGTGTTGATTTGCAGCTCAAAGAAGAGTATAATAAGTTAAAGCTGAAAAAAAGCATTCCAGTTTTTAAAAAAATTATTATTGCTAATGAAATTATTATTATTTGTGAGAATCTGTAAAAGTCCATTTGGAAGGAGATACAGGAGCATACAGGGGCAGAGTAGAAATGCAGAATACACAAGCCCATGAGAGATAGAGAGACAGCCCAGGCTGAGCTACTCGTTTGATTGCTATGAACAGGAACCCACTCACAGTAGCTAAAAAAGAGAGAAACCCCAAAAATAGAACATTCAAGGCATCCAAGAAAAAAAAAAAAAGAAACCATAGGCAGGCAAAATTTTTTGAGGTTTATAAGTACCCTGGGGTGCAGTGAGAAAGAAGTGACATCTCCGACATCATCTTTGCAGCGTTTTACAAATTTCAGTAAAGTTTTAAGCTTTCTTTAAACATGTCTTGAACATTTCTCTTTGTTCTGTTTGTAGACATGGCCCAGTCTTTATTGTCCTTTTACTTGGGACCTTTATGCAAAGTATTCTGCAGCTGCCTTTGCTGCTGTCTATGAAAATGATTGATTTCTGAATATTTTGTTCTGCGATTATTCATTCAACTGAGCCATGCATTATGGTGACTCTTAGGAACTTCCTGTGACTTCTCAGGGAGAGAGTCCTATCAGCTGCAAACAATATCATTGCCTCTTCTTTTCCATGACTTTTTAATTCCTTTGCTTTGCCTCTCTTCTCTTCATTGTAATCCACCCTCATGCCTTGCAGAAGACTTGACCTTATTTCAGGGTCATAGTGATGGTGTCAAGTTGTCTCCCAAGAAAGCCCTAACTAAGCAGGGATCATACCTTTAGGGCTGAGTGATTTTGACTTCAAATAATCATCTTGTTAAAGTCTTATAAACCTCTTAAGTATTATTGAATGTATATGTTTTATTGAAGAGTAACCTAGATGAATTAGCATCACAAGAGACTGGACAGGGAGGGAAGCTTAGTGTTAGATTTTCCGAGGGTTTCTGTTTGAGGGGAAGATTCATTCTAATGTTGGGTCTAGGAGAGTACAACCTATATTCCAAATGACAAGGGTGCTATGCCTGGACTCTGTTCTATGATACTCAATGTCTTAGAGATGCTGTAACAAAATGTCATAGATTTTTCTGACTTAAACTCTTGGCATTTGCCTTCGCATTTTCTGGAGGCTGAAGTCCCAGGTCAAGATGCTGACAGACTTGGTTCCTAGCTATCAGCTGGCTGCTTTATTTCACTGAAGAGAAAGAAGAAAGACAAAGGGAGGAAAATAGAGAGAGAGACAGAGACAGGGAGAAACACACACAGAGAAAGAGAGAGAGAGAGGCAGGCAGGCAGACAGACAGACAGACAGACGGTGAAGAAAGTGTTCATTCTTCATTTTTGTAACCAAAGCTTTAACTCCCCATCCTTTCATCTCAACTTCTCAAGGACTGAGTGAGTGTGCCACTGTGCCTGACCCCTTTGCTATTCTTGTAGGATACTAACCTCATCACAGGAGTCCTAGCTTCATAACATTGTCTAAGCTTAGTCATGGGTCAAATTCCCCACCTCCCAATGTCCTAGTATTTGGGGTTAGGACTTCACCATATTAGTTTAGGACTGGGAACACTCGGTTGGTCTGTGCCATCTGGCTCACTTTAGGGCTTCTTGTTACATAATGGGATCAGGCCAGAGAACGATTGTTCTCTGTTTACCGCTCAGTTGATTCTCCATAGGCTTTGGCCTTATGCTCACCGGCTGACTCCGTCCACTTTTGGTTGTTGCCCCCGCACTGGTTTCCTTACAGCTGTGACAAGCTCCTCTGCTTCCTGTGGCATTGCCCTTTCGAGGTTCTTTGTTCTTTTGTTACAAGGAGCATAATTGAATAAGAATCGGGAGAAAGCAGCCTGCTCTGGTATGTGTAACCTTTCCAGGAGTCAAGAGGTCTGCAGAACTGGATAGTGATGGGTTGGGCAGGACACACACAGAGGCACACACACACACAGGTACACACACACACACAGGCACACAGGCACACACACACACACACTTACCACCAGAGGCAGGGCCCTGTGCTGTTCTTTGGGTAATACAGAAGACTGTTAAAAGCAAAACTATTCCCTCTTTTCCCTCTGAACTGTAAAGCCCATTTGAATAAGAGGCTCTTGCAGCCTCAAAGCGGCCATGCTCATTATTTCAACGCTGCAGGTCCTCTGCCCCGGAGTTTAAAGGACGAGGAGGCAGTCCTCCCTGAGTGCTTCCCAGGCTTTCATTTGGGACCTGCTTGCTGCCTTAGCTCCATGGTCACTTCCACAGGCTGCCTGCGATCTGACGACCCACAGCAGTTACTGTAGATAAGTTCTTGTTCAAGGCCAGGCTCCACTTTTGCCTCAGCCTGATGAACTCCTGCCACGAAACACCTAGACACCTGGGAACGCACTGATTCTGTAGACAAAGGAGGAGCCTACATTTCCAACTGTGTCCTCATGTGAGCCTTAGCCACACCACAAGAGTCATCCTAGTGCCTTGCTCCCTGGTGTAGCCCGGGCCACTGTCTATAGGTGTGCTACCCATTACTGTGTTTGGAAACAACAGAGGACTGGTCTGAAGTTGGAGCCTATGTCTGACTTAAATTGCTAACTGGTCCAGAGGCCTTTGTTGCTGGAAGGAGAGGACTGCTTGTGTTTCCTGCTGCCCGGCTAGCTTAGAACCAAAATAACAATACAAAAACTGTATTAATTAAATCACTGCTTGGCCCATTAGCTCTAACTTCTTATTGGCTAACTCTCACATCTTAATTTAACCCATTTCTATTAATCTGTGTATCACCACGTGACAGTGGCTTACCGGCAAAGTTTTGGCATTTCTGACTCTGGCAGCGGCTCCATGGCTTCTCTCCGAATCCACCCTTCTTACTCCCAGCATTCAGCCTAGCTTTCCCCACCTAGCTAAGTTCTGCCCTGCTATAGGTCCAAAGCAGTTTCTTTATTCATTAATGGTAATCACAGCACACAGAGGGGCTCCCTCATCACTTCGTGGAGGTACTGTATGAAAGGCATCACCGTTCTAGAAGTCACTCCTCTGATTTTACCATGGTGTGCCCACTTTGCTCCTTCTAGTAATTCTCCTTTAGCATGCAGCACATGAATCTGGCTGTACTACCCTTGCCATGTTGTCCTGCCCTCCAGAATCAGTCTCTTCTCTCATTGACTATACTATGAGGTTAGGATGGAGCCAGTAACTTTCTTATGACTTTTGAAGGCCTGTCAGGGGCTGCTATCTTCACTGTTTGGATGGTCCCTTTGCTCTTTCCATGTAATCTTCTCTAACTTATCTAGATGTTAGACTCACAGGTCCAGCCTTTGCCTATCCTGTCTTTGCATCAGGGGAATTCCCAGCATTCTCTGGTTCAGATCTGATATACCTCTTCCTGAGGTGGATGAGGTAAAACTGACTCCTGGAAAAGATGAGCTTGCATGTTCATGGTGCCTGTTCATGGGAGAAGTTTGTGGTTTGTTTGAAGCAGAGATAGATGCTAGGGATATTGAGTCAACTCTGTTCTCCACGTGCAAGGTTTGTGCAGGTTCAGATCTGCAACAACACACATCAGTTCTAAAAGCCAATGAACAGCCCCTCCTGATAATCTAGCTACATGTACTTGGGGCAGAGGAAACAGGTCTCATTTACCCCTGTTCCCCACTCCTCTTGAACAGACTTAGTCCATGGGGTGCTCCTCTTGATGGCATTTATTATAGTGCAAGTTCACAAGCACTGATGTGATACTTTGATTCATTCTTGACCCTTCTACTAAGCCCCATGAGGTTAGGGACATCCATTTTATTCGTTAGCTGTTTTTTAATCATTTGTAGCAGGAATGGATGAAGAAGGCTGGGGATGTAGCTAAATGTAGCATGCTTGCTTGTTCTGCATGAGTTTTGAGTTCTGTTTCCAGCACTGCAAACAAGAATGCATGAATAAGTGTGGCACGCTCTGTGCTGACCCCATATTCCTCACCATTGCTGAGGGCGGAGGTATACAATAGGGAAATGTCCTAGGCTTTCCTTCAGGAATCAGCCAAGGAAAACCCCAGCCCATCAGAGGTTACAGCAGCCTATATCCTTCTGTCTTCTGTCTAATGAAGGTTGTGCAAAGTCCCTGTGGTTTGCATTTTCTTGATATTCAGTTGCAATGGGTAGATATGGGTATTCAGAACAAACAGACATCGGCGCTCAGGGACCTGTCTAGGCTTCCCTATGATTTCCCCTTGAGACCAAGCACATTCTGAGCTGTGGCCACCTCAGCAGAGATACCTATGCTCTGACCCTGAGGTCCTGCACACTGCCTTCTGCATGTATTCTTTTCATGAGAATGAGGTTCTCCCATCCATCAGTTTCATTGTGGACAGCCTGGAACATGAGAACAGTTGAACCAGGCTTTAGTTACTACTGTTAGCAATTTTATCTGGCCTCAATCTCTCTCTCCTTGTGTAAAATGGACATGATATGACCCCCAGAGGCTAAGATTAAAAAGGCCATCTGGTTGGAATAATTTCTGTATGTCAGGGCGTTGTAAGCCAATACACACTTGGCATGTATTGATTGTCTCATATAATATATGGTATGCCCCCATTTTATAGATGAAGAAACAGAGGCTTAGAGAGGATGACGGGTGAACAGGGTCACCAAACTTGGATGAGAATGAGTCCTTCGTGGGTTTGATTGATTGATCAGCCTGAAGCCTTTGAACCCCCTGTATGAGGCACTGAGCATGGGTGTGGATGGTAACACCCTGTGGTTCCTGTCCACATAGAAGACTAACTGGATTCTGTTGTCTCTAGTGACACCATACTGCATCCTTCTGTGGTTCACAACCTGTGGAGACTTGCAGCCTTTGACAATGGCAGTGGTTAATAGAATCAGAGCCTCTGAAGACTTCCTTATGGTGGGTGAATGTGCTCCTGTCTCTGTTTGAGTGCTTTGCAGACATGACCGAAATCAGGATCTTGAGGTTGGAAGACTCTCCAGTCATAGGGTCTGTATATGAGGGAGCCAGGAGGATGTGGTCTGGGAAAGGAGCTGTAATGATGGCAGTAAAGTTGATGGGATGATCAAGAGCCATGAGCCAAGGACTACAGGTGGTATCCAGAATCCAGGAAAGACAGGAAGACAGATCCTCTCAGTTCCTCCAGGAAGAACCAGCCCTGCTTGAACTTGGACTTTGTGTTATAGACCACGAGTCAAATCCTAGAGTAACATCAGTAATTTGTATGGTTTGAAGCCACTGGGTGTATGGCACTAACTACAACAGCAATAGAAAGCTCACACAGTGACACTTTGTCCTGTCCTTTGCCTCTGAACACTTGATTTCTACATGCAATGATTGCTCCTAACATGAGTGTGAATCCCGTTTCAGCTCAGCTAGAGGGAGTTCCCTGAGAAGGAGCGTACGAGTTACTCAGAGCAGCGAAATGGTGCAGATGGGGTAGCGGAGGTGGCACTACCTATCTGCTGGGCATTAAAACTGGGCACAGTAGTGTGACCTCAGATCCTATGTTATCTGAGGGGCAGGGGGTTGTGACCACATTACCTCTCTACAGTCTGCTGGGAGCCCCTGAGGAGGTGCTGATGGCTGCAGTGAGCCATAGGGATAGTGGCAGGACAGCTTCAGAGACAGCCTGCAGCCAGCCTTGCTGTCATCACTGATTTACTCCTGCCTGATGGGGCTCAATCTATTTTGTCTGACTTGCCTGCCATCAAGTCAGCAGCCCCTTCATGGCCGGGATGCTGAGTCAAGCTGATAAGCAAGGCTGTGGTGCGGATGGTTTTGCCACTGCCAAGCTGAGAGCTAAGGGGAAGAATGAACACAGGGTGTGTTACAACACAGGGTGCTCTTACAACTCCTGTCTCTGCAGGGCAGTCCAACTCCTAGAGAAGAGGGTGCAGCCTCTCCGTGTTCCTGGAGATAGTAGTACAGTGGTGCAAAAGACTCGAGGTGGGGGGCTATTAATTCACAACCCCAGGCAAACAAAGGATGGTGAGGCCACTCCTGTAGAGCTGTTCCCGAGTTCCCTGGCTCAGCTTCTGTGACTGTCAAGATGAGCAGAGGCAGGGGGAAGCTCCCTTCTGGAGGATTAGCACTCAGCCCAGCTCTCCTTCCCTCTTCCATCTCACCCTCCTCACTGACCTTCTATGGCTCATGTTTGTAGACCAAGGGCTTTCAGAGCTAAAATGACCTCCAGGGCCTCACTAACCCCTGTACTTTATAAAGATGTCAATCAAACGCAGTTGCTCACTCATGACTGAGGCTAAGCCTTAGCGTGGTGTCCAGTGGGGTCAGCCCATCTTCTGTTGCGGTCTCATCCACCTGCTAGGACGATGCTACCCATCTACCACCTCCCATCAGAAACTCTAGGCATGCTCCTAGGGCCTCCTGAGAACACTTGCTTAACTTCCCTGGGGACAAAATTAGGGGAAAGATCAGAAGGTGGCTTACCCCATAACTATTCCAATGTACATCACAGATGTGTGGGTGTAAGGATGGGTGGCTAAGATGTAAACTCAGCACATTAACCAGTGCCCAGAGTAATAGGAGCATCACCAAGAAGGATCCTTCGCTTTAACACCCTCAAAGGATGCCTGTTACAGCCGCTTTGTGGGTCAGAGGCAGAACTTCAGCCTTCTTCAGCTGTCTTTAGGGCCCTACTTTTCCTCTTGTGTCCAGATGGATTGCCACTGTGTTCAGATATCCCAACCCAGCGGGATACGAATGGTAGTCCCTGATAAACCTAGTGGAGAGGAATGAAAGGAGACAAGATGTTGGGAGCACTGAGACCCCAGATCCTGAATGTCTTGTAATCCCCTGATCTCAGTGCCTACAGCTGCTCTGACCTTCAGGAGTTTCTAATGGCAGGAGAGTGGTTTCTAGTGGGTTTGGCTGGGGTGTGGCTATCTCTTTATAATCTGCCCCTGAACACAATAAAGGGGGCATTCTCGGGAATTCAAGGATGACCCGTGTAGCTCTCTCTCTGTCTGTGTGTGTCTGTGTATTTTAACCTCCAGCCCCCTTGCCCCATGCTCACAACCTGGGTGCCAGCGCACAGAGCTCAGACACAGGGGCGCGGAGCACGACAACAAGAGACACAAAAAATGACGGCAAGACAGGATTTCTGATCAAGCCGTCTAGTTTATTATTTCCTCAGAAGCTGTTATATAGCAAACGGGCAAAGGGGAGAATGGAAGGGTGTCAGGGGGGAGGGAAGGGTGTCAGGAAACTCAGGTCTGCTGGAATTCAGGTCCAGAGACATCCCCAGCTGATAAGTAAATACTGAGGGTCTGTGATTGTTGACTAACCAAGGAGAATGCTAACTGATTCCGGAGCCTGGTGTTTGCAGGTCTCTGTTAGGAGATAAGATGCCAGATTGTTTTCCTAGACTGTGCAGAGGGAATAGAGGTAAATATTTTTCTTAACTTGTGAGCTTAAGATGGCTGTAACCAAAATGCAGATCTCAAAAATACAGGTCTTTGCTTCCGGCATTTAGATCCAGATTCAGGATAGGACAAGGTGAGGATGACTGTAAGGATAAAGTGGGAGAAACAAGATTCCATATCTACCACACGGGCCACCTTTATAGATGGACATTTGTGATGTGAAGTCCCCAGAGAGTGGACTCCTGTTTTTCTCACTGGTATTGTGATATTTCCTGCAGGTCTTCTCATAGTTGCCTGCATCTCTCCAGAATGTGATTATCCAGTTGTATCAATACTCTCCGCTTGCCTGCACACAGGGCTGCTGCAGGTGACTGCTGCCTTGCACGGTTCCTAACCTGATGAGATTCAGAAGATGAATACCCAGCTCTCTTGATCTTTAGCCTCTCTGAGACTCCAGAGGTCCTTGAAGGGGGCAGCCCCTCATTATACACAGTCATCTGCTCAGAGACGCAGTCTGATTCAACCCTCTTTCTTTCCCTGATTCAAGTCCACACATTGTCCACCCCAGATGCTCCCTCAGACTCCTAAGCAAACTCCTTGCATACAAACCCTTGCCTCAAGGTTGGCTTCTGGGAGGCACTAACCCAAGACATATGGTGAGGGAGATGTGTGGGCATTTTGAGCCAACACTCGGAGGTTCCAAGAATTCTAGAGCCTTCAGAGCATATGCTGTGTTTACATCATGTTTCCCACAACTTGGAAGAAGAAAGCAATCTTGTAAGATTGGCATGGACATTAGTTTTCAGTCAACTGAAAGCTACTTTGAAGAGCAGGCAGCCCCACAAGGGCAAAGGAGGGTGGGATTGGATGGTGTGGCGGATCTACCTTGCCAGATGCAGGGTCTCTACTTTCCCAGAAGGCACTTTCCAATGAGAAGTTGAAGATGTGAATCTACAAGGAAGACGTCTAAGAGAACAGGAAAGAACCCCATAATGTGCCGCGGTGTGACTCAGACTTACGAAAATGTGATTATACTCTTGAGAAGTGGAGAGATCTCCAGGGTGGGCTGGGCATCTGGAGGTTTCTAGGGGTGACTGGAGAGGGAGGAGGAGAGAGGACACTCGGGAGGAGGGCAATATCTGTAATGCAAACGTGTGGATGCATCCCTCACTACTTGACTATAGAGACTTAAACTGTCACCCCTTTCCATCTGGATCTAGAATCTTCCAGGAACATTAGCTCTGTTCTTCCCGGTGGGCAGGGGTGCATTTCCAGTGTTTCAGGGACATTGTCTTTTCCCTGGTAGAGCTCTGCTCTTTGGAATGGGAATTTCTCTCTACACAGGACACTATGTCTTGGGGGTGCTCAGTCTTGGGGGTGCTTCATCTTGGGGGCACTCTGTCTTGGGGGCATTCTGTCTTGGGGGTGTTCTATCTTGGGGGTGCTTCATCTTGAGGGTGCTCATCTTAGGGATGCTCCGTCTTGGAGGCTCTCCATCTTGAGGACACTCCATCTTGCCCCGAGTTCTCTCTGCTTCTTCTAGGAATTTACTTGTTTTTCTATCATTGAAGATCCTGCTACCTTTATCCTCAAATCATTATTAGAACCCTCCTTCCTTGACCCACCCTTCTGATTGTCTGTCCATCCATCGGTTTTTCTGTTTATTCGTGTGTGTGTGTGTTTGGTTTTTCTCTCACTCTCTTCAAGGCTCTCATCCCTCAAGGAAATTTCTCCTTATGCCTCTTACCTACACCACCCTGGTGCACCCTACCACCATGTCTTGCAATGGTAATTCAGATCATTTCCTAATTCTGCAATGATTCCAGTGAACTGTGGGGCTAATATAAGACCAGAGGATGTGTGGTGATTGTGCCCTCCTGATCGCAAGTTTACTAGAAGCCTCCACGCTCTTGGCTGAGAGAAGCCTGACTTTACTGCCCACAGGCCTCTGAGCTGCTGTCCAGCCTCTGCAGTATCCTGAGACCTTGGAAATCAGTTCTGTGTAGGGAAACTCAGTTAAAGAACCTTCTAGATCAAAATGGTACAAAACCATGCCTGTAGGGCATTTTCCTGATTCTAACTGATGTGGAACAGCCCATTCTCTTATGGGCAGTACCGTCCATGGCCACATGGTCCAGCGCTGTGTAAGTAAGCAAGCAAGTGAACCAATAGTGTTCCTCCATGGTTCTCTCTCCAGGCTCCTGCCTTGCATTCCTGCCTGACTTCACTCTAAGACGAACTACGGCCTAGACATGTAAGTTGCTTTTGATCATTTTGATCATGGTGTTTATCAAGCAACACGAAGCCAACTTGGACAGGCATCCTTATTTATATATATAGTTTATTTAACATCCCAGCCCCAGTTTTCTCTCCCTCCTCTCCTCCCATTCCCGACCCCTCTCAATCCACTCCAATGTTTGACAGACCTCTTATGTTGCTATAAAGTGAGGGTGTAGTCTAGACTAGTGTCTGGGGTGTGCCCTATGAATTCTTCTGGCCAGGACTTTATTTCCTCTCAATGTCCACTATAGGGTTTCACAGTCTCTACTACCATGCCTTACAATTAAAATTCCTTTGAGTTTCTGAGCTACCAGTGATCCCAGTAGTAGGTAGGGGTAGTGTGGACTATAAGATATATATGAGTCATGCTATTCTGAACCCACATTTACTTAAAATACCAAAACTTGATACAACCCCTAAGGTGAGGATCTAAGCTATGTATGTCTCACCTTTCCTGCCTTTCTGCTTTCCATCCTTCCATCCTTCTAACCTACCACCTTCAGATTCCCTCTATAGATCTCCTGGGGACACAGTTGTGTTGCTTAGGGCATTGGTGTGAGGTGCTGCACTAGGTGATACCATGTCTCAGTGGTTGAATTCATAGGAGGAGTTTGTCTGACTCCTAGTACAGGAAGAAGTGTATGTCCTACTCCTAGTACAGGAAAAAGTATGTGTCCTACTCCTAGTACAGGAAGTAGGTCTTAGTCCAGTTGAGTTAATGCATAGGAAGAGAGTGTCTTACTCTTAAAGGGCTAATGCACAGGAAATGTGTGTCTCATTCCTATGAAATTGAGGAAGGAGCATCTTATACTCTACCCAGAACTGTCTTGGGAGGTCAGGCTTCATCCCCTGTTGATGCTACACCTTTTGGGTCACTGGCTTTGGGAAGTAGGAGCTCAGACAATCTTATGGTATATTCATTTCCTGGGGCTATTCCCACACAATGCCATGTACCGAGTGACCGAAACAACAGATAGTTCTGGAGTCTACATGTCTTTTCTCAGGGGTTGGCAGGGTTGATACCTTCTGCAAACTACAAGGGAGAATGCATTCCTTGCTTCTCTCCTGACTCCTGCTGGCCAGCAGTTCTTGGTACTCCCCAGCTTGTGGGTACACAGATCCCTTCCCATGCCATATCACTCTTGTGAGGGTCTCCTTGTTTGCACGTTTTGTCTCTCACAGTGACACCTGCCATCTGTATTTAAGGTTCACTCTACACCCTGGGTAACATCATCTGATTTCTGACCTACTTACATCTATAAAAGTTCCATGCCACCACCCCAGGTTCCAGGGTTTATGATATGCCTTTAGGGAGTCACCATTCAAAACACCACACAGGTTAGCTTTATTGATAAGCCTAGAAGGCGCACATGTGTCCATTCTCATTCTGTTTGCCAGGTTAGTGCAAGCACACAGCCCAACCCCAGCTGTGCGGAAGCAGAAGAAACCAATCTCCCTGTGTGCCCAGAGAAGGCACAAAGTGAGCAGTGCCTGGCCAGTTCTGGTCCAGAAGCTGGAGCTCGGGAGTGCTTCCTATTGATCTGATTCCCTGCTGCGGGCCTTTCAAAACTGTCTCATTATCGCCCTAATGGAAAGTAGGTAGGCACGCTTAGTTATTGACTTTCAGATAGATAGAGAATCAGGGGCACAAAGAATGGGACAAGTTTCCCAAAGCATCTGCAGGTAGGCAACTTACTCTGTTTTTATGGGAGTAGACTGTTTACAGAGTTAGTATGCTGTGTGCACGTGGCTGTCCACCGGTGGCTAAAACAACAGAGATGTGTGTGTGTGTGTGTGTGTGTGTGTGTGTGTGTGTGTGTACAGGTGTGAATACGTATGGGAACATGTAAGTGCAGTCATGCACATGTACATATGTGTGGAGATGTGGAGGTCAGGTGTCTTACTCAGTCTCTCTGCCTTATGTTTTGAGATAGTCCTTCACTGAAACTGGGACTGGTCAAGTTAGCCAGGGTGACTCAGGAGCCTGCCATTCACCACATCCTGTGTTGGGCTTATAAGTTCCTGCCATTGCATCTGCCTTTTTACGTAGGTTCTGGGGATCGACTTGAATCCTCGTGCTTATGCAGCCCTCTCTGGATCATCTCCCCAGCTCTCTACAGAGGGGAGGCCTCTCCTCACTAAGATGCTGGCAGGACTTGTATCTTCTGGAAACTCGAGGAAGAATTTGCTTCTTGCTTTTCAGGAAGCTTCTGCTCACTCCTGGCAGTCCTTATCACTTTCAACTTGGAGACACAAAACTGCACTCTCTGTCTCCATCTCTCTCTGCTTCCTCTCACTGTGCCAATTCCTGACCATTTGTCCTTGTGAGACACAGCTGCCATCATCCCCACAAGTCCCCAGACCTTCCTTTTTTGATTTTGAAGCTGAGCTGGCTGCAGTCAAGAGCTTGCTGAATGCTACCTTTCCTCTAGAACATTCTTTGTCTCGCTATGGAAAATGTCTCACCTTTTCCCTTTTACACCATGACCTTGAGACCAAGGACACAGCCAAGTTCTAATTAAAAAAATGGTGACACAGATCAACAGGAGTGACAGCGCAGATACCTTAAGTTGATGGAAATAAATGCTGATAAGTTCATCGGCCAGAGCAGAAGAGCTGGCAGGGTGGAGGCTGGCGTGGTCAGCTTAAACCCCGCTATTGACTTTGGAGGCGAGGAGACTGCAAACTCATTTCCGTCTTGGCTGCTCTCGGAACTGCAGCTCAGCAGCCCTAGCACAATCTCCGTCCAGCAGTAAGACATCAATTGGCAGCTTGTTTGAAGTGGATCCAAACTACCTTGTCCAAACAGAACCACACAGTGCATTTGTAACAAGACTCCTTGGCTTCACAGTGTGCGGGGAGGCAGGGACCAAGGTTAATTTCCCTCCCTGAGCTGCCCCTTCTGTTCTGGAAATTTTTCTGCTGCCTTGCAGAAGACCAAAGAAGAAAAACGAAGCTTGTTAATTTTGTACTTAGCTACTGATTATTGATTCATATCTTTATCGTACACATAGTCAACAAAACAGTAATCTTTAAAAAAGAAACAATGACTAAGAGGAAGATGAGGAACAGACAAAACAAGAGAAACGTCAACGACAGAGAGAAAGGATGGAGAGGAGAGCAGGAACAAAGTAGTAAGAAGTAGGAAAAAGCCGAGCCCTCTGGCTTGATGCTAAGGTAAGATGAACTACTTCTCGCCATGCTGCGAACGAGTGCCCAGTGAGGCGGAACCATGGCTGCCAGGGTCCCCATCAACCCACCACCATTCCTTTTAGAGGAACAATCTTCCTTTGCTCTAGGAGCTGTGCGGCTGTGGTCATCCATTGTGAGTCAGGAGTATGGGAGAATGTGGACATGACACCAGTTCTGTTTGCACCTCCAACATATGAGTCACTGTGCCAAGTTTTCATAGAAACCACAAATGGCATATATACAACTGTTCTTGTGAGAGAGCTCCAGCACCCACTGTGTTAAGATGTGACCAGCTTGCTCCCCAATGGGTGCCATGGGCATGTCCCTAGGTGAAGGAAAATTGGAAGTTCATTGAGAGATAGATGGTAAATATGTAGGCAGGCAGAGAAACAGACAGACAGACAGATAGATGAAGAATGGGAAGAGGATAGATCAATTTTGATAGAGGTAATATTTGATAGAGAGGTTGAGGTCTTGTAAGATGGGGAACAGGGCATTGCAGGCAGGGCTGGTTCTGGGAAAAGGAAAAGTCCTTCTAGGGACCAGGAGCACTTCCAGGCTGAGAGGTGCCTTCGGAGGGACCTGGAGGGGAGGTGGGTCAGTCTGAGCTTGAAGGTTAGGTCAGGTCCAGTTGCAGAATTAACGTGGGGCAGAACTGGTCAACAGTTCAACAGCTTGTGCTCTCCCCATCTTGGAGACATCTTCCTGCCAGTGAGATGAAGCTAGGAGAGTGAGCTGTGGCCAATGAAACCACAAGGCAGGTACCATATGAGCCACCTTTGAGCTCTCTGGGAGAAAGCTCTGTGGTGTTGCGAAGAGACCAAGACAGGGAAATGATCACACAGAGAGCAGCTGTGCTCAAGCACTCCTGGTGCAGAATCTTGCTCCACAGGATGGGGAGCATCCCTGAGACCCACTGGGGCTTATCTATTGCAGCGGTTATCACCAGTTGAAGTCACGGGTCCACGTACAAAGATTAGAAGTTTCTATTTTACTACTTGTCAGGGAATTGTTTTCTTAGGTATTAGTCAGTGTCCAAGACGGATTCAGGTGAAACGGTGGGTGGGAAGGCTATTTGAGTAACTGTCCAGAGTGAGCAAAACCAGTATATAGCAAGAGTAGCAAAGGGTGACCTCATGTACAGCTTTACGATGGCTTCCATAACTGCGTGTTATTACAACTCTCACTCCATCAAGAACACAATTTTGAATAGAACAAAGGGAACATTCTGTTTGAGAAACTAAATTGGTGCTTGAAGACCCGTCCTACAGAGTAATGGAAATTGATGAGGATGGTGTTCACAGTGTGATGATCTGAGTGCTGGATTCCAGCCCTACACCCCTTGGACTCCATTATCCCCTCCCTGATTCTGCAGTGACGCCATTTCCTGGCCTAGTTCATTACCCATGTCCTCCCCTGTGTGACCTGTATTCATCTGTATTCACCCTTCCCAAATGCCCCATTTACTCCTCCTTTCTTGAGCTCCCACTCCTAACTCAGCCTAATTTTACCAAAGAACACAGGTTCCCTTCCCTGCATGATGCATTGCTGGGTTTTGTTGCTAATTTTAAAGGTCACATTATTCAATAGAATTCATAACAAAAACATTCACATTCTGCCCCAAACTTGCCCTTTCATGTACTGTTTCCCCAAAGCAACACCTTTCAACTGTTTCTTTGAACTTTTCCATGTCTCCCCTTATTTCTCAGATAGACTTATATGACTTGTCCTAAAAATTTTCAGCTCTGGGTACGTGTGATGGCTTTCAAGGTGACTTCCACTGCCCATCTTCCCTTTGCCCAGTTCTCTCAGTAAAACATAAGTTTTGTTTCTTTCATTATAATGCCAACTTTAGTGGGGGGATCGGGCGATCTCAGCTTGTGGTTTCCCTGCAGCCTGGCTTCTTCTCAGGGTAAACAATTGAGATTCCAGACTCTATTGAGATTCACTGATGGCCAGAGTCCCAGTGATAATGGTTGGAGGAAGTAAAGACTTAGATTATCATGGCTGGCCTTTACATTTCCCCCTTCACAAGCAACCATGACAGGACCCAATCTTGGGTCCTGCTTGCCCCTGGTTTTAAGGAGGCATGGAACTACTTAAATTAATAAATCTATTAATTGACAACTCTGGACCTAGTATATTAACAGACAGCTATCTTGTTCCATATGCCAGGGAGTTTTCCTTTGTCTCAGTCTTTCAACCTACTTTGGGCAAGGGGGGAAAATGGGGCAATGCATTTCTTTTTGCAACTGCTTCAAGCTGACATTGAGGCATTGTTATCCAGGCCCAAGTAGGTTGAAAGGCTAGCCATAGGGGGGCATGTAGGCAATAAGGCACTCATCAGACTTCTTTGAATGAACAGGGAGGGTTCTTATCAGTGGACTGGTTTACTCTGAGATGAAGCAGGGCTGCAGGAGAAGCCACAAGCTGAGATCACCCCCCCCCCCCCCCCCCCCCCCCACAAGAACAGACCATTCAAAGGGAATTCCTGGCATTCCAAGCTCTATGGCTAGAATCACCTACAGCTCACAGTCACCAGGAAACTCTAGACAAATGTCAACCAATCAAGGGTCTTAAAACCTCAGAAACTTCTCACCCCCACCTTTACTACTATAAAACCCTATTCTAATTGAGCCCGGGGCTCTCCTATTATTCCAGTATGCTGGACATGCAAGGAGACCAAGTTTGCAAACTTGATTAAAATAAAGGCTCTTTGCCTTAAATAATAATAATAATAATAAATACCAACTTTAATATAATGCACAGACAAGTCAATGCAGACATTGCTTTTTCTTCTCTAGAGGTAACAACTTTCTAACTTTTCTTTTACTGAATATATATTTTCCATGAACTTACAATTATTTTAGTTCTAGAGTTTCTTCCAAGGACTCTCTATGACTTTTAAGTTTCCGGGCTCTTCCCTCTTCTTTCTCTTCCAACACAATGCAGTATCTCTTTGGTCCTGAAGTGCATGTTCTTCATCAGCCTCAGACCGTTGCTCAATTGTCCTTCTGGTTAGAGTTTTTGTCCTCCAGTTGTCACATGTTCCCTTTTCTTACATCGATGGCATATATCTTTGGGATCTTGCTAAGAAAAGCTATCTAGAAAGTATTAAACATTTGCATTGTTTGAAGATCATTTGGATTACTAGTTATGAACAAATGATGGTTTGGCTAGGCACAACATTCTATCCCATGAACACTGAAAAACTATACCTTGTCCCCCCACCCCTGACTCTACTTATGCATAATATACTGATGATAATGTTCACTCATTAAAAACATACGTATCTTGGCAAGGTGTGGTGATGCATACTTCTAATCCCAGTTCTCGGGAGGCACAAGCAGGTGGTTATCTCTGAGTTCCAAGTCAATCAGAGCTATATCGTGAGGCCCTGTCTGATGAATAAATAGACATCATTTTATGATTTTGGTAACTATATTCATTTGTGTCATGACCCTTACAGCCAAAGTATGGATGATTATATTATACTCCTTTAAAGAATGTCCTCTTGTCCAGCCAAAATAAAATTTCAGCCAATGACTGCTTTGCTTTATCTCACTACTCTTGCCTTTTCCAGAACTTTGCACCAATGAGGTCATGCAGCATGTGGCCATTGTTACATGCTGGTATGATGTCTTTGAAATTCACGTGGATTTAGTTACCGACATTTTCTTTCTTCCTATAGAAGAGTAGCATTCCTATTGTGGGGTGATCGCAATGTGTTTCCTCAACTGATGGGAAATGATAAAGAACCAAACTGTTTTCTGAAGCAGCCATTGCGTTTTGCATCTTGCCTGCTGTGCAGGAGACAGCAGTAGGTCCACATCCCTGGAGATACTTGTTCTTGTCTCTCACGACCTTTGGAAGTATCATCCATTATGCCACAACCTCCCTTAATTTCTGAAGAGAAACTCAAGTCCATTTTGATGCCCAATTCTTTGTGACTTGGCTTTGCTGTGAAAATTTTAAGATTCATTTATTCTATTTCAAAAACTTTGCAATGACTGTGCCAAGTCAGTCTCTTCCATCCACCTGTGCTGGGTACATAAAAGGGGCTTTACCCTGTCGTCTCATGGCTTCTGCCCATGGAAATTTCCCTAAATTACTTGTCTGGTAATTTCTTCTCTTCTCTTTTTCTTGGAGTTCACTTTCTAGAACATCTATTATTTGGATGTCAGCTTCCTGGAACAATCTTTTATTTTGTAATTTGTCCCATTTTTCATTTCTCTATCAATTTGTCTCACTGGCTAGATTTTTTTTTCAAATTTTTCTTTTTTTATTAAGACACTATCTACTCATATCTATCAAGATATTAATTACAGGTTTTCTCTAAAGATCTGTTCTTATTCTTGCACTCTACCATTTTTTCTATTTCTTGCTTTAGAAATCATCTTTCTTTTTATTCTAGATAAGTAATTCTTAGTGGAGCAGGGGTGTACTCAGATACTTAACTGTCAAGTGATGGCTGGTGATATCTAGAAAGAGTCTTGGTTCACAGCTGGGGTAGGATGCTAATGTCTAGTGGGCATGGTCAGAGATATTACTAAGTGTTTTACAACAGAGAACAGTCCCTTACATCATGGAGTCATCAATCCCACGTGTCAACAGCACAGACTCTGGGCATCCCGGTGCTGATCCTGCTTCTGTCAGGTGGCTGTTGGTTCCTGTCTGCCAGTTCTTACTTAGAAAACATTGTGTAGACATTGCCCAGCTCAGATGAGACCCTCAGACTCCCCTATGTATGGTGGAAATACAACACTGGGACCCTGAATTCTCTGAGAGTAAAGGGGCTCGCCAGGTAGTGTACAAACTCGTATTGAACTCTCTTGGTCTCAGGAGAAGTCATGATCATTAGTCTATGGTGACGTGGGACCAGATAACTTTGGGTGCATCTATGCTCGCGTAGTCATTCAATCGTGTCCCTGTGTATGGTGACATGTGCTGTCTCACAGTGCCTTCCCCAGCCCATTCTTCATAACTTATACTTTCCTTTGGAATTGACTTCACCTGTTTCCCTAGCAACTGCCACATGCTACTGGCTTCTTTGAGCCTCCAGTTGCCAGGCTTCTTGAGCCTCCGTATTCCCCTAGTCGTTGCTAGGCCTCCTTATTCTCCAGGGAAAGGTGAGTGCTATCCACCCATCCCACAGCCCCATGATGCAGGATGCCTGTTCTGTAGCCCCACAACGTAGGACAATCAGACGTGATAGGGAGTAGAGTCAAAGCAGAAACTCAGTTTATTACTGTGAGCATCAGCTTATATAGCTTAAATGACATTGTGTGATGTGGGGGTACCTCCATCCAATGGGAGGCAGCCAAACCCTCCCTCTGACTGGAGGGGCGTCTACCTAATTTCTGCTGTCTCATCCTCACCCAAACTCAAGCCAGGCATTTTTCTGTCCTAAAGGCCTCGAGGTACAGGCCTTGAGATAATTTTGGCCCAACAACGTGCTTATCAAATCCTTCTTACATGTCTTCCCTATTTCCATATGTACCCTGATGGCTTAGCCCATGGTTGAGTTCACCTCCCATTTTAATGAGAAAACAGAAGCTATTTGTGATGGTCAGTTTTGAAAGATCCATTGACCCAACGCCATCAACAAGGCACACATCTTGGTGCTTCTGTGAGGGATTTTATATAGAAGACTATTTGATGGGGGAACTCTCCCTGGATGTGGGTGGCACCATCCTGTGGTTGGGTCTCCCAGGCTAAATAAAAGAGGAATGAGAGAAAGATAGCTGAGCACCAATATTTTCTTTGCTTTGCTTTCTGATCCACTCAGAAGTAGGCAAATAGCCTCACTTTCTACAGGCACGTTTGAAATCTTTCTCATACCTTACACACCACAAAAGGCCAGAAACCAAACTGTAAGTGAGAATAATTTTTATTATTATTAATAAATTTTTTTCCAAGTTATCTTTACTAGGTTACAGCATTGATTCCTCTGTCTCCCCAATCCACCATTTTTGCCCCTGTTGTCCTGTGTGCAAAAATACATTTGTCCCCTTGCCAGCATGCACCATTGTCATGCGGATTGAGTGACACCCCTTCTGGTCTCCTCAAGGAAGATACCCTATAATTTCCTCATTTTTCTTGAATATTCAGTTTTTTTTTCTCACTGTAGCCTTTCCCTTCTCTGTACCAATAGAGTTAAATTCACTCTGTCTTCCAAACCAAAGCTGCTCACAATTTCATTGTTCTCTTAGACATCTGTGCTGTGGAAAAATGCTCTTATACACTATAAAGATCTGTCGCTTTAATCAAATGCTGATTGGCCAATAGCCAGGCCGGACATGTAGGTGGGGCAACCAGACTAGGAGAATTCTGGGAAGAGGAAAGGCAGAGATGCAGTCACCATCCAGACTAAGAGGAAGCAAGACAAGAATGCCTTATTAACAAAAGGTACTAAGTCATGTAGCTAATCATAGATAAGAATTATGGGCTAATTTGAGTTGTAAGAGCTAGTTAGTAATAAGCCTGAGCAATAGGCCAGTGGTCAAGTGGGACAGAAACTTCATCTACATATCTGTCTATTTGGGTCACCACCATTTGCAGCCTTGGATGGCCTAGGACTCCATATATAAAGCACACTTGTAGAATATTATTTTAACTTTGTAAAATGTGTTACATTTGTTTATGCTGTGGACTATTACTGTAGCTATGTGACAGTGTGCTATACTTGTTTCTGCTGTCTTTGCTAATGATGTAAAGATGTATGACATTTGTTTTTCCTTGTCTGACTAAGGCACCTGATTGAACTAATATCCAACTGAATAGCCAGTAGCTAAGTAGGAGAGATGTAGGCAGAGCTGGCAGGCAGAGAGAATAAGTAGGAGGGATCTAGGCTTAGAGCAGAGGAAAAAGGAGAATGAGGAAGAAAGGGACACGCCCAGGACTAGAAACCCAGCAGGAAAGTGAGATATACAGAAGGAAAGAAAGGTTTAAAAAAAAAACATGGCAAAATGTAGATGAAGAGAACCAGGTTATAGAAAAGCCAGTGGGCCAAGCATAGGATAAGGTCAAACATTCATAACTAATAAGAAGTCTCAGAGTCATAATTTGGGAGATGGTTGGTGATCCAAAAGCAAAAGGCTGTTACATTTGGTGCCCCATATTGGGAGCAAAATGCCATTTTACCTTCATGACAGTGGCTGCACTTGAAGCTACTAGCTGCCCAACCTCCAAGGCTGTAGCCTGTAGGAGAATTTTCCAGATAATGGCTGTTGCTGCTGTTAAAGGCAGTTCTAACCAAATATTTATCATTCTAATAAAACTTGAGATTGAAAGGCTAGTGTGAAAACCAGTGAGCTCAGAGAGTTAGAGTAGCAACTGGCTAGCTTTCTTGACTGGTGTCCCCAGACGTCACTCCCTTTCACACGGCCCTGACCACCACCAACTGATGATGTGGCAGGCCCATCTTCTCAGAGATAACTGTGTTTCTTCACCCTCTGTTTTTTCCCTGTTGATTTCTTCTCTCTACCTCATGGGCTCTTCCTTATATTCTTACTCACTAAAAGTAGGGCCATTGCTTCATGTCATTTTTCTCCGGCCAGGATAGTTTTTAATGTACCCACCAACTGTGTTCAGTTGACTTTTCAATCTTCATCTCCAGTTTCCTGGTTTTAATATAAGACCCAGAAAATCTCCCCCCAACCGTGTGCATGCGTGTGTGCTTGTGAGTGTGTGTAGTATATAAATATCTATGCATGCACGTACATGTGGAAGCTGAACCCAATCTCAGCTGTTGTCTCTTAGATACTCTCTGTGGTGGTTTGAATAGGTATGGCCCCATAGTCTCATGTGTTTGAATGGTTGACCATAGGGAGCAGCAATCTTAGGAGGTGAGGTCTTGGAGGAAGTGTGTCACTGTGGAGATGGGCTTTCAAGTCTCATATATGCTCAAGCCATGCCCAGTGGGACAGACTCCTTCTCTAATACCATGTCTGCCTCCCTGCCTGTATGTCTTGCCATGATAATAATGGACTAAATCTCTGAAACTGTAAGTCACCCCCAATTAAATGTTTTCCTTTATGAGAATTGCTATGGTCATGGTGTCTCTTCACAGCAATAGAAACCCTAACTAAGACACTGTCCACCATGGTTTTGTTTTGTTTTATTTATTTATTTATTTATGTATGTATGTATGTATGTATGTATTAAAGATTTCTGCCTCCTCCCCGCCACCGCCTCCCATTTCCCTCCCCCTCCCCCAATCAAGTCCCCCTTCGTCGTCAGCCCGAAGAGCAATCAGAGTTCTCTGTTTTGTTTTATTTTAAGACAATATCTCTCATTGGCCCCAAAGGGCTTCTTGGCCATCAAACCACAGGAATCTGCCCCTTTCTTAGCAGTGGGATTATAAGTATGTAATACCACACCTGCCTTATTTCATGTGGATTCTTGGGGTCCAACCTAGATCCTCATGCTTACGTGGCAAATGCTTTACTGCAGAATCATCAGCTAAGCACAGAAATGACCTTTCGAGTTAGGCCATGCATGTGTAGTAAGCACATCTTTATTTTCTCGATTTCACAATGCTTTTTCGTCCAGGTGCATGGGGAGAACCCTTCCCGAGACTAGCTGATTTCTGAAGACAGTCAACAGCTTCTCCAAGCCAACCAGCCTGAGTCCCTATCTCCAACTGCTTCTTCATCTGTCACTCACAGTCCAGTCCCAGTTTCTGTACCTGAAGTCACCCCAAGGCCCAGGACCCAAAGCCACCCTGTGATCTAGCACAAAGCAAAGTAAATTGTCCGGTCCTGAGCTCGGTCAACCTGGTCTTCTCTGCCTCTTCATCTGTTTCCATGGAAGTCCAAAAAGGTGTCAGCCATGCCCTCCTCCTCCTGTGGGCCGCCTGGCACAGTGTGCTCCTCTCTCTTGGGAGTGGTTTGTAATAACACCTTGTCTTTGTGCTCTCTCTCTCTCAGTCACCCCTACAAATCAAATCCCGGGTACAGCTGACACAGCAGAGGTCAGAAATGGAAGCTAAAACAGTGCTGCTGTGGCCAGCCAGCATCCTGTCGACCTGTGGCAGCTTCTGAGCTCACACCAGGAAATTGCCTGTCAGCTCAGCAGAAGGATTCAACCCCTCTCCTTTCTTCCATATTAAACCCATACCTCACTTTCTACCAATTTGGCACCTTTTTATTCCTCTGAGCTATTCACATACTTCTGTTTCCCAAAGTACCCTGGAATTACATTCTGCGGTCTGTTTTATAGTCTTGAATTTATTGTAAATTCAAAACAAAAGCTGTTTGTTTGTTCGGCCTTTCAGAGCCTGGGGGCAGGCCCACCTCTTCAGAACTACAGGGCTCACCTACTCATTATGCCGCCCCTGGCTGAAGTCTCCTGGCTCAGGTCCTCCTTGGTGTTGGCTCACACTATAATCTCCTGGGGAGCACTGTGAAAGCAGCCTCACTTGCTCTCTTCCCCAGCCTGATTATGGGTCTTGGGCATCGGAACTTTAACAAAGCTTTTCATGTAGTCCTGATGCGTTGACAGACCTGAAGGCCACCATTGCGATTGGAATTTCTCATGGCTCTTTTGTCCTTATTTGGACCAATTTCAAATCCCACTCTTGGTGGCTCTGTCATTTCCGTGTATATTAAAAATGGCATGAAAACAGGTTTCTGAGGCTTGCCCTTGGTGTCCCTCATAAAGATCTGTGCAAGACCTAAGGATTTACTTTTCAGATACACTTCTTCCTGCTGCTGCTGTTGCTGCTGCTGCTGCTGCTGATCCAGCATCTGGAGCTGGGGAATCACGGCCTGACTTCGCCTGTTGGCAGCCTGTAGGTTGCAGTCTGCTTCTGAGATCTAGGCGTAACCATTCAACCTCCATATGGTTATAAAAGCCCTATGTCCCACCAAACTCCTTCACCCTGCGAAAACCTGGGATAGTTTGTCACTCAGTTTGTTCACCTCCTATCCCCTATAGTTGGAAGTGTGATCATTGCAGCGCACAATGCCTGTCTGCGCTCTATGCACTACCATACAGTTCACGAGCTTCAGGCAAGGTTGAAACACACAGACACACACAGAGACAGACAGACAGAGAGACAGAGACATGGACCTCTAGTCACTGGTAAGACGCCCTTTATTCAATAGCACCATGGAGGCTCATATTCCCAACGGTCAGGTGGGCCAGCAGGTGAAAACCTCATCCTCTGATCCTCAAGGCGACACGTGCTCGTGAAGCAGAGCTGGTAAACAACTTTGACACAGCTTTCAGTAACTCAAATCAGAAGGGAAGTAAAGATCTCTAGCAGGGAAGAGCAGCTGGAGGCCAGGACTCCAAATGGTTCCAACAGATCATATTTAGAACAAAGGTCTTTGTAGAGAGCATTAGCATAAGAATCTTGAGTTGGTACCACCTGTATCTGGGCAGGTCCCATGCCCAATGGCAGGTTATCTTTTACAGGAAGGAGATAGAAAGCAAGTTCTGGTGACTCTTCTTTTTGCTGTGATCAAATAATCTGATTGTCACAACTTGAGGGAGGAAGCTCACAGCTTCAGAGGGCTCTGTCCATGATTGTTGACCCCATGTGCTTGGACAGAACATCATAGTTGCAAGAGTGTATGCTGGGGTGTGTGTGTGTGTGGGGGGTCTTTCCTTCTTACCAGACAGGAGGTATAGAGCATGACAAGCCAGGATTCAGGAATAATATACCCCCCAGGACCTACCTACTGACCTAATTTCTCCAGCAAGGCTGCATGTCTTAAAGTTTCCACACCCTCTAAATAGTGCTGTCAACTGGAGAACCAGGCTTTCAAAGTGTAAAACCATGGGACATTTCATATTTATACTTTAAGACTAGAAGAACAGGAAGCAGCTAGGCAGCCAGAGAGATGTGGAATGGGAGAATGCGTTCCCAAGCTAAGAAGTGCTTGGAACCCCCATCAACTAGAAGAAGCAAGGCATAGAATCTCCTCTGAAACCTTCAGAAAGTGCAAAGTCATGGTGACACCTCGGTTTTCTGTTTCCTGGGGCTCCCATGTACTGTTGTTTGGAGCTACCCTGTTAATCTGTTACAGCTGTCTAAGGAAAGGCATATGGTTATACTAACCATGACTGTTCTAGATGTGAGACACTGAAAATACATTGTCTCCGCAAAGACTAAGGCTTTGACTGATGGAGTCTATAAAAACGCCTTCCAGAGAGAATAGCTAGGAGCCACCAGTACACAGCTAATCTGGTTTATTAAAGTGTGGAGGATAATCTATAGTAGATCATTAAGCAGCAAATGACATAAAGAGAAAAACCTATTAATAATGACTGTGTTGCTTTGTTTTGCTAGCTATGGCTGCCTGACTACTGTGGATAACACATTAAAATGTTCTGGAGCATTTGTGCTCTGGGTCCAAAATGAGAGCACTGGGGGAAACCTGGGAAGGCCTGGCTACAGTCAGGGCTGGGACAGTCCCTCGGTTGTCCCAGAGTCAGATGACAGCAGGCCACTTCACAGAGGTCCTCAACACATGGAAGCTGTACCCAGCTGGAAAGACTGGCCACATCCAAAACAGGTGAAAGGGCAGGGGAGATGGATAGAGAAAGGCCCAGAAACAGTAACAGCTGGTTTGGGGTGGGTTTGGGGCCTGCCTGATACATTGTTTCTCAGTGGCTTCTTGATGTTCTGGCTGTGGTTGGAGACATCTGACTCTGACTCCTTTGTTGAGTCTTGAGTCAGGGTTTCTCTTGATCGTCAATGTCTGGATGGTTCTCTGAATACTGCTGTGTGAATGACCCCATCCAGGCCCTTAGACTCACAGCCTGTCTGGAAAATATCACATGTAAGCCAGGGGTGGTGGTCAATCCCAGTGCTCAGGAGGCAGAAGCAGGTAACTGTGAGTTTAAGGCTAGCCTGATCTACAGAGGGAGTTCCAGGTAAACTAGGTCTACATAGTAAGACTGTCTCAAAAAAGTTACTGTATAATCTGTTACATATTTTCTTCTTTAAAAAAAAAAAACGCACTCTGTGCCTGATATAAACCTCTACTATTCAGAGACTGTAAACATTTTCCCGTTTAAAAAGTTTACTATGTGACCCTATCCTACAGCAATGCTGACGAATATCTTGCATATCACCATAGAACCTTCAGCTGGTGATGGATGGAGATAGTCACCGAGACCCACACCGGAGCACCGGACTGAGCTCCCAAGTTCCCAATGAGGAGCGGAAGGAGGGAGAACATGAGCAAGGAAGTCACGACCACAAGGGGTGCACCCATCCACTGAGACAGTGTGACTGATCTATTGGGAGCTCACCAAGGCCAGCTGGACTGTGACAGAAGAAGCATGGGATAAAACCAGACTCTCTGAACATGGCGAACAATGGGGGCTGATGAGAAGCCGGGGACAATGGCCCGGGGTTTTGATCCTACTTCAAGTTCGGGCTTTGTGGGAGCTTAGCCACCTTGGATGTTCACCTTCCTAGACATGGACAGAGGGGGGAGGGCCTTGGACTTTCCACAGGACAGGGAACCCTGACTGCTCTTTGGACTGGAGAGGGAGGGGGAGAGGAGCGGGGGGAGGGGGAGAAGGGTGGGACGAGGGGGAGGGAAATGGGAGGCCGGGAGGAGGCGGAAACTTTTTTTTTCTTTTCTTTTTCTCAATAAAAAAAAAAAAGAAAAAAAAAAGATAAAAAAGTTTACTATGTGTATTGTTTAGGTGGAAAGCCTACTGGCATCTATATCTATCCAAAAAAATTGGGACATTTGGAATCCAGCTCAGGCCCATTCCAGAACCTGTCCTCAGGGTGCCAAGCTGCAGACCCCTCCCTTGGAGTTGCCTCAGTTCAGATTCTGCCCCTGAAAAAGCCCGCCATCAGTGGCTCCACCCCCTGGAGGGAATTACTCCACCCTTGAGAAAGCCCACCGTTGGTGGCTCCACCTCTGGAGGGCATTAAAAGCCCCCACCTTGTGGGTTCTCCTTGTGGTCTTCTCAGCTTCCCCTGGAGCCACTCAGGAATGCTTTGCTTCGATTAAACATGGATTTATTAATTCATTTTGATTGGCTTATGACATCAGCGGTGGTGGATTCCCATTAACCAGGCATTCAACTTAGCATATATTTTATGTATACAACATTATATTTAATACACATATACAGATCACAATCAGGTTAACTGGTCTCTCATCTTACAAGGTCACTTTATTTTTTTATTTCTCTTTCTCCCTTTTTTAGTGTGTATGTGTGCACGCATGCGTGTTCAGAGCCAATGTGTCTGTGTGCATGCCCGTGCATGTGTCCAGAGCCAGTGTGTCTGCATGTGTGCATGTGCATGAGTGTG
>JABTXL010005929.1:29319049-29336107 GCA_025134845.1 Neodon shergylaensis
ATATATATATATATATATATATATATATATATATATATATATATATTTAAAGTTTGTATGTTCTCTTCAGCTGGGACTCAAAAAGGAAATGGGCAGGCATTTCTAAAGTGACTTTTCAGAAAATGTTATATCTATATTTTCATTTTTAACAGCTTGAATCATAGTTTTAGAAGACTGTTGTTGCCCGTGAACAAGAAAAATCTTTCTTAAGAGTTAGGGCCTAACTAGAAAACTCCCTTAGCATGTACATGTTGTCCTTTTGCTTAGGATGGCTTGCAAAGGTAAGAAACTAAACAAAGGAAGAGGACGGGTCTGCCTGGGGCCACTCAGACCCAGGCTGTCCTGTCAGCTGTTGGTGTAGTCATTTTTAATATTTCTGGAGTCACCATAGCCTTCAGTTCCATTGTAATCTTTGGCCCTTTCCAGATCTCCCAGCCAAACAGAGTTACTCAGTCTACCGGGGGTAAATTCCTCACCACAGCAACAGTCTTTGGTTTCGCCCACGCCCTTGCTACTGTAGACTTTTCTCATCAAAACAGTTAGTGGTACCACTGCATTTCCTAGTTTTTGTACTCTCTGGTTGTTCCCATTTGGCAGCCACACCCTGCCTTTTCTTCTGTTGGACTTGTAAGATCTAGTGTCAGTCGGAATTTCATCATCCTACTTAATGTTGCCTAACGCAGGCTGCATCCTTCTGTGAGTTTCTCTCTTGAGTGTCTCTGCACATGCATGATGTGGGATTCCCCTCTGCATGCTATGAATATGTTTTACTACCATTGGTTATTAAAGAAGCTGTTTCGGTCAATGGCTTAGTAGAGTAAAGCCAGGTGGGAAATCCGAACAGAGATATAGAGAGAAAGTAGGTGGAGATAGGGAGACACCATGTAGCTGCTGAAGGAGAAAGACACCAGCAGCCATGCAAAACCTTACCGGTAGACCACAGCCTCATGGTGATTCACAGATTAATAGAAACGAGTTAATTTAAGATATAAGGGTTAGCTAGAAATATGCATAAGCTATTGACCAGTGTTGTAATTAATATAGTTTCTGTATTATTATTTGGGGCTGGGAAATGAACAAGCAATCTCCGCCTACATGTATATGTTTTTATTCTACTCTTGTTGAACCTGTAGTTGCTACTAGAGAAATGTACTTCCTAATATCTATGTTCTCACTATGAAAGTATTCTATATAATCTCAGCTGATGCATCCTTTCTCAGCATTTTTTTTTCATCTATCTTGGCCAATTTCTTAGTGAGTTGCTGGCAATGGTGAATGTACCTTTTCCCCATTTTCTTCAGCTTTCCAACTCACTTCTTTTATCTACCCCACTTTCTGTAGCTCCCGGCGATGGTTAGTCTTCATCTTCAACTTGATTTAGAAACATGTGGGAGACATACTTGTGGGCATGTCTGTGTAGTATTTTCTGGGCTGGGGAATCAAGGTGGTAAGATCCATCTTGAGTATGGGTGACATCACTGCATGTTGTGGGATACCAGACAGAACAAAAAAAAAAAGGCAGCAAGTGGATGTGAGAATTAACCTCTCTGCTTCCCATTGTCCTAATTGTGACCATGCGGCCATAGTTGAGAGCCTTTCTCTCCTTCACCATGAACTGTACCCTGCAACTGCAAGTCAGAAGTAATTCTCCTTCATGTTGCTTCTCTTGAGTATTTGATTAAAGTAATGTGAAGATAGCTAACACAGTTACCCATGTCTCACTCACTAAGACATGATTGCTGCCCCGACATCATCATAGTTAGAATTCTCCTCATCCCTTACTCTCGTGTCTTCTTCTAACAAGCCAGAGATGAGGGGGTTTACCTCCATTTTAATCACTGGGAAATTTTTCACTGTTATCTCTTTGGATATTACCTCTGACCAATTTCCCTTGTTTGTTTCCTGTTTTGTGACCCCCAGTATATGCATGCTGTACATCTGTGGGCAACCCGTGTGCCACTTATGTTCAGAACAATTTTCCCTTCCTAAAATCTGCATGGATTTATTAGCTTTCTTCGTGTTCTCTAACACTGCTTCTGTCGTGTTTGGATTTCTCTTAAACCTACTCACCATTGTCTCAGCCTCAGCCCTTGTAATTAAGTCATCCATTTCACTGCTTAACAACTTGATGATTGTGGCAAAAGTGTGGCCTTGTTTATCTACTTTATGATACCTTCCCTTTTCCCAGAGAAACATCAATTTAGTTAATATCTTTGTGTAATGTTTTGCTTATCTGAGTAAACTTCTATTATTTTGTTTTTTATTTGTTTGTTCTTAGAGATAGGGTTTCTCTGTGTAACAGCTATAGCTGTCCTGGAAGTATCTCTGTAGACTGGGCTGGCCTCAAATTCACAGAGATCCACCTGCTTCTCTCTTCCAAGTGCTGGGATTAAAGGTCCACCACTTTAATTGTGCCACCACTATCTGGCTTTTTTTTTTTCTGTGTATACTTCTATTGAATTTTTTTTTCTCTTCCCATTGGTCATGTGGTCTCCATTCTTAGTGTCTTAGGGTTTCTATTTCTGTGAAGAGACACCGTGACCACAGTAACTCTTATAAAGTAAAAACATTTAATTGGAGTGTCTGACATTTTCAGAAATTTAGTCCATTATTATCATGGTGAGGCACAGTGGCGTGCAGGCAGACATGATGCTGGAGAGGTAGCCAAGAATCCATTTCAAAATATAGGGAAGGGAGCATAGTAAGGAAATACTGAACCAAAGCAAGATTTAAAATCAGCTGAACAAACTCCAAACTCTGCATCTCCTTGTCTGATGTCAAAACACCTTTCAAACCTCCATCTCCTTTCAGCTTTGTTGACTATAACACACTTCTCTCTCTTGGGCTGGTTCTACTCCCTGTTAGCAGGTCTCCTCAGTAAGTATTCCATAGCTCTGGCATCTCCAACATCTTAGGTTCTCCAAGGCAATTCAGGCTTCAACTTCATAGCTCCATGCAATGGCTTCCCTAGGACCCTAATTCAGGGACACCCCAGACAAATGCCTGACCTCAGTAGCTTTCCTTTATCATGGAGATAAATCCCATAGTTTCTTTCTTCTATCCTTAACTCCAGAACCATGTGGTCAAAGCTACCAAGTTCTGATCCTTACTGGGGTTGGAACAAGACTCCTTCGTTCAAGTGCATCTTCCCTAACTTTCTGTTTTTCATGTTTTCCTTCACTGCCTACGCTTGGCTGTCCTAAAACTGTTCTGTGGACCACGCTGGCCTTGAACTCACAAATACATCAGCTTCAGTAATTTCAAGCAGAAACTGTGGAGGAAGGGGACTTGCTGGTTTGCTCACAGGCTCATTCTCAACGGGCTTCCTTGTATAGCCTAGGGCCACTGCTCAAGGAATGGTACCACCCATAAAGGTCTGGGTTATTCCACATCAGTTAGTAAGATAACTCCCCATAGATATGCCCACAGGCCAGTATCATCTAGATGATCCCCCAATTGAGATTCCCTTCTCAGGTGACTGTGGACTGTGTCACATTGATAGATAAAGCTAAGTAGGACAAGGGGAAAATGGCAATAATTGCTATGGAATGGAATATACCATTTTTCCAAGTCAGAGTGATCTTCCCCTATCTAGAAAAGCCCTTACTTGCCTCCACAGCTCCTGCTTCTTTAAACATGTAGTGTCTTGTATCCATCTTCCCGTGATGGTCACAGCAGCAACCCTGGCTTCGTGTCATTGCCACCTCTTACTCCTCTTTGCCTTCTGACTTATGGAGAAAGTTTCTACTCTGTGCCTTTCTGGGTCCTCAGAGGTGTAGCTCATGCTTCCTTCATGTGGTCCTTCCTGTTATTCTTTTCCAGCTTGCAGACCTGACTGTGTTTCTGCTCTCCCAAGCCCAGTTCCTTCAAATGACCTCCTCTTTCCATGTGGATTGACTCTGCCCCTCATCTTTCACTCTTTCCCCTTCATGCTGTGATTCTGAAAACCTTCAGAAGGTCCTCAGGAGATCTCATGATAAAAATCCAGAAGGTTCTTACACCCAAACACTGGCTTCTCTTACTGTCGAATATACTCTTCTTTGACCTAGTCTTGGGCGTTTCTATGAGGTAGCACATTTTTGACACACCCTTTACCACTATCTGTTGTTTGCTGTTGGGTATTCTCCCTTTCTTTTGCTAAAACTCGAGCCTTGAACTTGGGTCCCTCCATCAAAAGGATGGAGATGTGATGTTACGTATACAGTGACTCTCATGGAGGTTGCAACTCAACTCCCAGCTCTGATGGCGTTGATGTTATCAATCTTGTCACCTCTCTCCTACCCAATTTCTGTTCTGTTACCTTTCTCTTGAATGACAGAAAAACTCAAAGGACCCATCAGACATCTCCACCTGATTGGCTCATTGGTACTCTGACCACATTATTTTGACTTAAAATTTTTATCATAGCCTGTATTTCTTTGCCTGGTGGATAACTTCTCATGGTCTGGCAATTCCTGATAGCATTTGTTAAATAAACCCCCAAAGAAACCTGCCCCCCTTACAAAGATGTTTTGAACAACAACATCATTTTTGGAATGAATTCATATCTTTTCACAGTGAGGTGAATAGTTGCTCTGGTGTGGTATTGCTGGTGGCTTTTTTTTTTACTATGGTTTTAAGATTGTTATAAAAGGTTGCATTTGTGCTTGCTCTCTCTTCTCTCTCCCTCCTTCTCCCCATCCCTCCATCTCTCTCTATATATTTCCCTCTCCTCCCTTCCCTTCCTCCATCTACCCCTCTTCCTCATCTTTTCCTTCTCTCCCCTCATGACTGGCTCTCCCATTTCCTGCCTTTGCCCCTCTGTAGTGTGATGTCTTCTGTTTTGTGACAACATAGCAAGACAACTTCACCAAAAGTGGCACCTTGATTTCGGACTTCTCAGTTTCCAGAACTGTGAGAAATAATATTTCTGTTCTTTGTAAATTAACCAGATTTTGGCGTTCTAACAGCAGGAATGGGTTGTAATAGTTTATAAGAAGAAAACCAAAAAGAGCCAAGGATATTAGTAACCAGTCATACTTAAAGTACAAAGCATTATGAAGACATTTAAGAGGGTGGCCATTAACTTTATAACTACAAATATCTATCTAGGTACAGGCTTATAGTAGTAAATAAAAATTCCTCTAAAGACAAGTATGCACTTTTCTTGTTTGCTAAGTTACTGCTCATTGGCATTATGTTTGAATCTTTGAAATGGTCTAAAATCAATTAAAGAAAGGAGTGCAAAGTGGCTGGCCTAGGGATGAGTACATATGATATTTGTCTTTCTGGGTCTGGGTTACCTCACTCTGTATGATGTTTTCTAGATCCATCCATTTGCCTGCAAATTTCAAGATGTCATTTTTTTTCTGCTGTGTAGTACTCCATTGTGTAAATGTACCACATTTTCTTTATTCATTCTTTGATTGAGGGGCATTTAAGTTGTTTCCAGATTCTGACTATATCAAACAATGTTGCTATGAAGATAGTTGAGCACATATCTGTAAGCCCATCTTTCTATATGGTATGGTAGCCAGGCTCTAAACCCATAGGCCACACCTGAAGTGGTCAAGTAACCTTCCATACAGGCTATCGCTACCTAACGAAAGGTCAGATGTTACTCTGCTCCTTTCTTTGTAATTTGGAGGATGCCTGAAAAGAGGTGCTAATTCAGCTATGTGACAGCTAGCATATTGACCAGGAAGATGTGTCAGAGAAGGCACAGATAGATGAGGACTAAAAGCCATTCAGTTGGTTGTCTAGGAAACAGAATATTTCCCCATTAGTTAAGTTTTGGTATAAAGACTGGAGAATATTTTATGCTATTTGTGGCTATCGTGAAAGGTGATGCTTCTCTGATTTCCCTCTCTGTTTCCTTATCCTTAGTGTATAGGAAGGCAACTGATTTTTTGGAGTTGATCTTGTGTCCTACTACATTACTAAAGGTGTTTATCAGCTTTAGGAGTTCTTTGGTAGAGTTTTTGGGGTCGCTTATGTATACTATCATATCATCTGCAAATAACGAAAGCTTAACTTCTTCCTTTCCAATACGAATCCCCTTGATCCCCTTATGTTGTCTTATTGCTATTGCTAGAACTTCAAGCACTATATTGAAGAGGTATGGAGAGAGTGGACATCCTAAAAAAAAATGACTGGAGAATAAACAAAGAGGAATTCTTTAGGATGTGAACTCTATCCTGCTACATTACTGAAAGTGTTTATGAGTTGTAGAAGTCCCTTGGTAGAATTTTTGTGGTTACTTATATAAACTATCAGTAAAGAGTAAGTTTGACTTCTTCTTTTTCAATTTGTATCTGCTTGATCTCCTTTTGGTATGTTATTGCTCTAGCTAGGCCCTCAAGAACTATATTAAATAAATATGGAGAGAGTAGAAACCTTGTCTTATTTCTGATTTCAGTGGATTGCTTTGAGTTTCTTTCCATTTAGTTTTATGTTGGCTGTTGACTTGCTATATATTGCCTTTATTATGTTTAGGTATGTTCCTTGTATCCCTGCTCTCTCTCCAACACCTTTATCAAGAAGGGATAATGTATTTTGTCAAATTTTTTCAACATCTAATGAGATGATCATTTGGTTTTCAGTTTGTTAATATGGTGGATTACATTGATAAATTTGTGTATGTTGAACCATCCCTGCACCTCTGGGATGAATCTGACTTGATCATGGTGGATGATTTTTCTGGTGTGTTCTTGGATTCAGTTTGCCAGTACTTTATTGAATATTTTTTCATAATGTTCTTGAGTGAGATTGGTCTGTAATTTTTTCTTAGTAATGCCTTTGTGGTTTGGGTTTCGGGGAAATTGTAGCATCATAAAAAGAGTTCATCGATGTTCCTTCTGTTTACATTATATAGAATAATTTGAGGAGTATTTGTATTAGTTCTTCTTTAAAAATCTTGTAGAATTCTGTGCTGAAACCATCTAATCCAATGCTTTTCTTTGGTAGGGAGACTTTTGATGACTGTTTCTATTTCTTTAGCAGTTATAGGTCTATTTAATTTGCTTATCTGGTCTTGATTTAATTTGAGTAAGTGATATTTCTTCAGAAAGTTGTCCATTTCCTTTAAGTTTTCTAGTTTTGTAGAGCATGGGTTTTCAAAATATGACCTGCTAATTCTCTAGATTTCCTTCGTGTCTATTGTTATATCCCTCTTTTCATTTCTAATTTTGTTAATTTAGATTTTCTGTCTCTTCCTTTTGGTTAGTTTGGATAAAAGTTTGTCTATTTTGTTTGATTTTCTCAAAGAACCAACTCTTTGTCTCATTTATTCTTTGTATTTTTCTTTGTTTTTATTTTGTTGATTTCAGCTCTCAATTTCATTATTTCCTGTTGTCTAGTCCTCCTGGGTGAGTTTGCTTCTTTTTGTTTTAGAGTTTTCAAATGTTCTGTTAACTTACTAGTGTGGGATTTTTCCAGCTTCTTTATGTAGGTATTTAGTACTATGAACTTTCCTTTTAACACTGTTAATTGTGTCTCATAAATTTGGGTATGTTGTGTGATCATTTTCGTTGAATTTTAGGAAGTCTTTAATTTCTTCCTTTATTTCTTCCTTGACCCATTGATGATTCAGTTGAGCATTGTTTAATTTCCCTGTGTTTGTGGGCTTTCTGGAATTAGTGTTGCTGTTGAATTCTAATTTTTAGCCATGATGATCTGTTAAGATACATGGAGTTATTCCAATTTTTTGTATCTGTTGAGGTTTGCTTTGTTACTTAGTATGTGGTCAGTTTTTGAGAAAATTCCATGAGGTGCTGAGAAGAAGGTATATTTTTTTTTTATGTTTCGATGGAATGTTCTATAGATGTCTGTTAAGTCCATTTGAGTCATATCTGTTCCCTTATTTCCCAGTTAATTTTCTGTCTGGCAGATCTGTCTAGTGGTGAGAGTAGGGTGTTGAAGTCTCCCGCTATTAGTGTGTGGGGTTTAATGTGTAATTTAAGCTTGAGAGGTGTTTCTTTTACATATGAGGGTGTCCTTGTATTTGGGACACAGATGTTCAGTATTGAGACTTCCTCTTGATGGATTTTTCCTGTGACAGATATGAAGTGTCCTTCCTTGTCTCTTTTAATTGATTTTAGTTTGAAGCCTATTTTGTTAGCTATTAGGATAGCTACACAGCTTGTTTCTTAGGTCCATTTGATTGGAAAATTTTTCCCAACCCTTTACCCTAAGGCAATGTCAGTCTTTTGAGGTTGAAGTGTGTTTCTTTTATGCAGCAGAAGGATGGACTCTGTTTTCATATCCAATCTGTTAGCCTGTGCCTTTTTATAGGTGTGTTGAGTTCATTTATATTAAGGGATATTAATGACCAGTGATTGCCATCTTCTGTTATTTTAGTTTCCGTTGTTGGTGATGTTATTGTGTCTGTTTTTCCCTTCTTTGGGATGTGCTGCTGTGAGATCATCTATTGTCTTTTTATGGATGCAGCTAACTTCCTTGGATTGGAGTTTTCCTTCTAGTACTTTGTGTAGGGCTGGGTTTTTGGCTAGGTATCAATTTGTTTCTGTCATGGAATATCTTGTTTTGTCCGTCTATGGTGATTGAAAGTTTTGCTGGGTATAGTAGTCTGGCATCCGTGGTCTCTTAATGTCTGCATAATGTTTGACCAGGACCTTCTGGCTTTCATTGTTTCCTTTGAGAAGTCAGGTGTAATTCTGATACGTCTGCCTTTATATGTTATTTGGCCTTTTTCCTTTCCAGCTCTTAATATTTTTTTCTTTATGTTTAGTGTTTTGATTATTATGTGGCAAGGGGACTTTTTTTGGTTTCAGTCTATTTGGTGTTCTGTAAGCTTGTTGTATCTTTATATGCATATCTTTTTTTAGGTTGGGAAAGATTTCTTTTATGATTTTGTTGAATATATTTTCTGTATTTTTGAGTAGGACTCTCCTTCTCTCCCTATTATTCTTAGGTTTGGTCTTTTCATGGTGTCCCAGATTTCCTGAATATTTTGTGTAAAGCTTTTGTTAGGTTTAATGCTTTCTTTGAATGATGAGTCTATTTTCCTCTATTGTATCTTTTTTTTTATATTATAACAAATTTTATTTATTTTTTTTATATTGAAATACATAATTTAATGAGTTTTACAATATGTAAAAATGCGAAACCAATCCCACCATAAAGAAGGTTATTTAGAAAACAAACAAATCAAAAGAGGACCTGCAACTTGGAGAGGAATCAGTTATAGGAACCTACCATTAGTTGAAAGAAGTAAATGTGGATATGATCAGATACACTGTAAAGATATATGAAATATTCAAGGAATAAATAACACTATTATTTAAAAAGAAAATTAATAGAGAAACATAGACTTTGGGCATAGGTAATATCACTGTTTTTTTCTAAGTTATTATTTACTCATTTTGTTTTTTATTTTTTTTTATTTTTATTTATTTATTTATTTATTAAAGACTTCTGTCTCTTCCCCACCGCCGCCTCCCCTTTCCCTCCCCCTCCCCCAATCAAGTTCCCCTCCCTCGTCAGCACAAAGAGCAAACAGGGTTCCCTGTTCTGTGGGAAGTCCAGGGACCACCCACCTCCATCCAGGTCTAGTAAGGTGAGCATCCAAACTGCCTAGGCTCCCACAAAGCCAATACGTGCAATAGGATCAAAACCCATTGCCATTGTTCTTGAGGTCTCAGTAGTCCTCATTGTCCACTATGTTCAGTGAGACCAGTTTTAACCCAGGCTTTTTCAGACCCAGGCCAGCTGGCCTTGGTGAGATCCCGATAGAACATCCCCATTGTCTCAGTGTGTGGGTGCACCCCTCGTGGTCCTGAGTTCCTTGCTCGTGCTCTCTCTCCTTCTGCTTTGGACCTTGAGGTTTCAGTCCGGTGCTCCAATGTGGGTCTCTGTCTCTGTCTCTTCATCGCCTGATGAAGGTTAATGTTCAGGAGGATGCCTATATGTTTTTCTTTGGGTTCTCCTTCTTATTTAGCTTCTCTAAGAACCCGAATTATAGGCTCAATGTCCTTTATTTATGGCTAGAAACCAAATATGAGTGAGTACATCCCATGTTCCTCTTTTTGGGTCTGGCTTACCTCTCTCAGGATAGTGCTTTCTATTTCCATCCATTTGCCTGCAAACTTCAAGAAGTCCTTGTTTTTTACTGCTGAGTAGTACTCTAATATGTATATATTCCATACTTTCTTCATCCATTCTTCAATTGAAGGGCATCTAGGTTGTTTCCAGGTTCTGGCTATTACAAACAATGCTGCTATGAACATAGTAGAGCATATACTTTTGTTGTAAGATAAGGCCTCTCTTGGATATATTCCCAAGAGTGGTATTGCTGGGTCCAGTGGTAGGTTGATCCCGAATTTCCTGAGAAACCTCCACACTGCTTTCCAGAGTGGTTGCACAAGTTTGCATTCCCACCAGCAGTGGATGAGTGTACCCCTTTCTCCACAACCTCTCCAGCAAAGGCTATCATTGGTGTTTTTGATTTTAGCCAATCTGACAGGTGTAAGATGGTATCTTAAAGTTGTCTTGATTTGCATTTCCCTGATCGCTAAGGAAGTTGAGCATGACCTTAGGTGTCTTTTGGCCATTTGAACTTCTTCTGTTGAGAGATCTCTGTTCAGCTCAGTGCCCCATTTTATAATTGGGTTGCTTAGCCTTTTACGGTCTAGTTTCTTGAGTTCTTTATATATTTTGGAGATCAGACCTTTGTCAGTTGCGGGGTTGGTGAAGATCTTCTCCCAGTCAGTGGGTTGCCTTTCTGTCTTAGCGACAGTGTCCTTTGCTTTACAGAAGCTTCTCAGTTTCAGGAGGTCCCATTTATTCAATGAGGCCCTTACTGTCTGTGCTGCTGGGGTTGTACTTAGGAAGTGGTCTCCTGTGCCCACGTGTTGTAGAGTACTTCCCACTTTCTCTTCTATCAGGTTCAGTGTGTTCGGCTTGATATTGAGGTCTTTAATCCACTTGGACTTGAGTTTTGTGCATGGTGATAGATATGGATCTATTTTCATTCTTCTACAGATTGACATCCAGTTTTGCCAGCACAATTTGTTAAAGATGCTCTCTTTTTTCCATTGTATACTTTTAGCTTCTTTATCGAAAATCAGGTGCTCATAGGTTTGTGGGTTAAAGTTAGGGTCTTCTATTCGATTCCATTGGTCGACTTCTCTGTTTTTATGCCAATACCTAGCTGTTTTCACTATTGTAGCTCTGTAATAGAGTTTGAAGTCAGGGATGGTAATGCCTCCAGACGTTCCCTTATTGTATAAGATTGTTTTGGCTATCCTGGGTTTTTTGTTTTTCCATATAAAGTTGATTATTGTCTTCTCCAGATCTGTGAAGAATTTTGATGGGATTTTGATGGGGATTGCATTGAATCTATAGATTGCTTTTGGTAGAATTGCCATTTTTACTATGTTGATCCTCCCAATCCAAGAGCAAGGGACGTCCTTCCATTTTGTGGTGTCCTCTTCTATTTCTTTCTTCAAAGACTTAAAGTTCTTGTCATATAGATCTTTCACTTCCTTCGTCAGGGTTACCCCAAGATATTTTATGCTCTTTGTGGCGATCGTGAAAGGTGATGCTTCTCTGATTTCCCAAATTGACCATATACTCGGAAACAAAGGAAACCTCCAAAGATACAAAAGAATATCAGTGTCCACCTGTGTCCTATCAGATCACCACGGATTAATGTTAGAAGGCAACAACAATGCTACCCCCAGAAAGCCGACAAACTCATGGAAACTGAACAGTCAACTACTGAACCACACCTGGGTCAAGGAAGAAATTAAGAAAGAAATTAAAGTCTTCCTTGAATTTAATGAAAATAAAGAGACAACATACTCAAACCTATGGGACACGATGAAAGCAGTGCTAAGAGGAAAGTTCATAGCACTAAGTGCCCACTTAAAGAATACAGAGAAAGCATACATTGGGGACTTAACAGCACACCTGAAAGCTCTAGAAAAAAAAGAAGCAGTCGTGCCCAGGAGGAGTAGAAGACTGGAAATAATCAAACTGAGGGCGGAAATCAACAAAATAGAAACAGAGAAAACAATCCAAAGAATCAATGAATCAAAAAGTTGGTTCTTGGAGAAAATCAACAAGATTGACAAACCCCTATCCAAACTAATTAAACGACAGAGAGAGAACACGCAAATAAATAAGATCAGAAATGAAAAGGGGGACATAACCACAGACACAGAGGAAATTCAGAGAATCATTAGATCTTACTACAAAAGCCTGTATGCCACAAAACTGGAAAATACAAAAGAAATGGACACTTTTTTAGATAAGTACCATATACCAAAGCTAAACCAAGACCAGGTGAACGATCTAAATAGACCTGTTAGTCGTGAAGAATTAGAAACTGTTATCAAAAATCTCCCTTCGAAAAAAAGCCCAGGACCAGATGGTTTCAATGCAGAATTCTACCAGAACTTCCAAGAAGAGCTGATACCTATACTCCTTAAAGTATTTCACAATATAGAAACAGAAGTCATTGCCAAATTCCTTTTACGAAGCTACAGTTACTCTGATACCAAAACCACACAAAGACCCAACCAAGAAAGAGAATTACAGGCCTATCTCACTCATGAATATCGACGCAAAAATTCTCAATAAAATACTAGCAAACCGAATCCAAGAACACATTAGAAAAATTATCCATTATGATCAAGTAGGCTTCATCCCAGAGATGCAGGGCTGGTTCAACATACGCAAATCTATCAATGTAATCCACCATATAAATAAACTGAAAGAAAAAAACCATATGATCATTTCATTAGATGCTGAAAAAGCATTCGACAAAATTCAACACCCCTTTATGATAAAGGTCTTGGAGAGATTAGGGATACAAGGGTCATACCTAAATATAATAAAAGCTATTTACAGCAAGCCGACAGCTAACATTAAATTAAACGGAGAAAAACTCAAAGCCATCCCACTAAAATCAGGAACACGACAAGGATGTCCACTCTCTCCATACCTCTTCAATATAGTGCTTGAAGTTCTGGCAATAGCAGTAAGACAACATAAGGGGATCAAGGGGATTCGTATTGGAAAGGAAGAAGTTAAACTGTCATTATTTGCTGATGATATGATAGTATACATAAGCGACCCCAAAAACTCTACCAAAGAACTCCTACAGCTGATAAACACCTTTAGTAATGTGGCAGGATACAAGATCAACTCCAAAAAATCAGTTGCCTTCCTATACACTAAGGATAAAGAAACAGAGAGGGAAATCAGAGAAGCATCACCTTTCACGATCGCCACAAAGAGCATAAAATATCTATTGTATCTTCAACACTTGAAATTCTCTCTTCCATCTCTTGTATTTTGCTGTTTATTCTTGCATTTGTGGGTCCTGATTGTTTTCTTATCTGAATTGTGTTTTCTTTATTGTCTCTATTTCGGTTTTCAAGTCTTGAATAGTTTCTTTTATCTGTTTTTTAAATTTGTTTTCTTTAAGGTATTTGTTGATCTCTTCTAATTTTTTGTTTGTCTTTTCCTCTATTTCTTGAGGGAATTTTTCATTTCCTTTTTTAGGGCCTCAAACATTCTCCTAAAGTTATTTTTTAGGTAATTTTCTTCTGTTTCATCTATATTTGGTTGTTCAAGTCTTGCTGTTGTAGAGCCAATAGTTTTTGTTGGTGTCATGTTGTTCTTTGTGGTATTAAGTGTGTTCTTACCTTGTCTACCCACCTTTTCCTCTGATTGGTGTAGCTGGGGCTTTCTGTGTCTCTGGTGATCAATCTTCCAGGTGTCAGTGGATTCAAAAACCAGATGATTGATCCTCATGGTCCAGTCAGGGCCATGATTTCAGTCACCCAGGAGGTCCCTCGGTGTTCCTGGAGGTCACTCAGCACTCCCAGGTGTCACTTTGCTGTTACCCAGTGTTATTTGTTCAGGCCTGTTCCTATGGAGGTTGCTTACTTGGGGCTGCTTCCACTGAGGTCACTGGCTCAGGCCTGCTCTGGCAGAGGTCACTGGCTCAAGCCTGCTACCTAAGAGGTTGCTGTTTTATGCCTGGTCTAGAGAGGTCTCTGGCTTGGACCTGCCCCTTGTACCTGCTCCTGTGGCCATTGTTGCTTTAGGCCTGCTCCTGCAGAGGTCACTGGCTCTAGCCTACTCCTGTGGACGTCACTGGCTCAGGTCTGTTCCCACAGATGTCCCTGGCTTGAGCCTAGCACCTCAGCAATTGCTCCCTTGTACCTGCTCCTGTGGAGGTTACTGTCTCAGGCCTGCTACCTTAGAGGTAGCTGATTCATTCCAGGTGCTGCATAGGTCTCTGGCTCCCATACTTTTGTTTTTAAAGACAAGGGCTCATGTAGCTTATGCTGGCATTGAACGTGGGTGATCTTGAACATCTGATCCTCATGCTTGTACCTCACAAATGCTATGATTACAAATTTGAACAACTATACCTAGTCTGTGTGATGCCAGGGATAGGGCCCAGGGCCTTCTGCATGCTAGGGAAGCATTCTGCCCACAGAGATACACACCCATTCCTTACACTTTGTTAGAAAGTATGTTTAGACATCAGGTGAAGATGACCTTGTTCCTGCCCTGAAGGCAGAAAACTCTGGAGTTTATGGAAAAGAGCAATCAGCCTCCTTCCCTTGAAGGGTCTTCAATGATGGGACTCTTAAGGCTTTCCACTGTTTTAAATGACTGTTTATCCCACCCATGCCTAGAAGCCAGCAACCTGACCAGCATTTTAAATAGCCTTTCTGTGTTCCATACAAGCCTGTCACCAGGGCGCTAAATGACATTTAGAAGTGGTGTCTTGGTTTTGAGGATATGTTGTTGATTGACTTTGCACTCAGTGTAATAGAGTTATCATTTTGTCCCTTGGTGGTGATGACATGCTCAGTGTCCTAGGCTGTGAGCCAGAGTCAACATCCCATGTAAGAAAGCCATCAAGCCCTTTGCAGAGGAAGAGAGATAATAGATTCCCTGCTCCACCTGCTCTGCCCCCATCAGCTGGGCGGAACTCATTTTCTTTTGTAGCCTCAAATCTAATGGATTATCTCTGCTGAACCATCAATTTAAGTTCATCCAAACTGATGGGCCTTCAGGGGACAGACTAGGTGCTGGCTATGTGCTTTGATATAGGGAAAGCATAGACTCCCATGGCCAGGAGACACATGGAACACTTTTAGATTTGTGTTACTCTTCAAAAGATACACACACACACACACACACACACACACACCATGCAGAGTGTAATTAAGACAGCTAAGAACATCTTCATTCACAGTGCTTGGGTTGCTTGTGGCATGAACTGCACTTCTGGGAAGCCTGGTAATTTTGCAGTATGCATACTGCAGAGTGAAGTAACTGACCAGCCAGGATGCTGTCCAGTTGAAAGAGAGCCAGACTTCTCACAGACCACTGAAATGCATGCTGAAGTCATATGTTGCCTACTGTCCTATGTACTGCCGGTGATCACACAACTGCATGGACTAGGTCAGGTATAAAAAGCTTTGCCTTGGTGACATTTTAGACATGCATGCAAGATCTAGGAGTTTTACTTGATGGTGGCCTTTATAAAATGTTATATGGACAGAGGCAGGGAGCTCCTCTCTCTCTCTCTGTGTGTGTGTGGTTTGTGGAGACAGAGAGAGAGAGAGAGAGAGAGAGAGAGAAAATGTGCATGTTTGAGTGTGTGCATGTTCCGGTCTCCATCACCAGGATTCAATCATTTTGGTTCCATCTTGATTACTCCATCTAACCCTAACCATCTCCTAAAGGTCCGATCTCTAAATAGCAAAGTAGAATGGAGTCTCCACCATCATAATACACCCTGATGGGGATCAGATTTATACAAGAGGTTGTGGGGACACTTGAACCATACCCAGATGATGGCAATGACATTTTGATCTCATAATATGAATTCAAAAGCAAATACAAACATCAGGCATTCAGAATTTATTCATGTTTTACAGGTTAATATCTGCAAATTCCTGTAATATGATGTATACATGCTATACCCAGATTTGGGGTTCTTGTGAATTTATGGATTCCAGGGTAAATAGATGATGATTTATGACAGAGGACTTTATAACTGCCCTAACAAGGATGAGAAATTTACCCTCTTGATACTCAAATATCTACACTGGCAATGAGTCTCCATTTTCAAATCCAGGTAACCACAATGCAGTCTCACACACGTGTGTGTGTCTTAAGTCTACCCAGTGGGGAGCCAGCTCTAGAGAGTTCAGGAGAGACAGTGACTCAGAGCTTCCACTGATAGCTGTTTTTCTTTTCTTCTCTTTGTGGTGAAGTGAAAATTCAAGGTGACAGCATCCTGGAAATGAAAATGTATTCTATCCTTTGTCTTAATCTTTTTTTTCTGCTGCCATGACAAAATATCATAGACTGGGCAACTTAACTGTAGAAAGAAGTTTATTCCTCATCTAGGAGGATGAGAAGTCCAGTATTAAAAGGACTGGCATCTAGTAAGGAATTCTTTACTCTAATGATGTCATATGTAATGATGTCATACTAAAATGACATCACTATCATGACATCATTGTGTTATTGCACAGAGGAAGATGCCACCTGACAAGAAAACATAAGCCCATATAATTCAGTTCTTTTTTGAAGTCACTAATGCTAGCAGCAGTGTCTTGACCTGATGACCTCATCTAACCCTAAATATTTCTCAGAAACTGCACTCCACATACCGTCAGTACATGATATTGGGGATTAAATTCTTGGGGACACATTCAAATGTTAATGGCCCATTTTGGGAAACTTCTTAGACATCCATGATTGTTGACAGAAGCCCATAGTTTGTTTCCTAGCCTCCCTGACTTGAAATAACCACACAGAAACTATATTATTTGCAATACTCTTTAGATAATAGCTTCAGTGTATTTCTAGCTAGCTCTTATATCCTAAACTAACCCATCTTCATTAATCTGTACATCACCATGAGGTCATGGCCTATCAGAAAAATTTCAGTGGGCTCCAGTGGAGGCATCTGTCTCCTGCAGGCAGCTGCATAGCTTCTCCCTGACTCTGGCTATTCTCTCTCACTCACTCTATCTATCTATCTATCTATCTATCTATCTATCTATCTATCTATCT
>JABTXL010005929.1:29336117-29352490 GCA_025134845.1 Neodon shergylaensis
TCTATCTATCTATCTATCTATCTATCTATCTATCTATCTATCTATCTATCTATCTCAACCTGGCTATATTCTGTTAAGCCATTGGCCAAAAGCAGCTTCTTTATTAAACAATAAGAGTAACACATATACAGAAGGACTTCCCACAGATCATGACCTTGCTCAATGAAGCATTATTGGTCTATGTATTTCTAGAGTTGCTTGTATCTGACTTTCCTTCCTTATTCACTGTACCATTCCCAATGAGGACAGTGCTCTATCTAGGGGGCCCCATGGGGATGGCCCAGTTGTCACATCTACTCTCTGACTTTGTAGCTGCTGGGGCAGACAAAAGAGTTCAGATTTGGGCCCCAGGTGGGCAACAAGGTGCATCTAACCTCTATGCTTGGAACTCTAAGTGTCGTCTGAGTGTAGGAAAAGGTGGGAATGGAGCATTTTCACCTGGTAAAATCAATAAGATCATTGATTCTCTGGGGAAGTCTCTGGTGGAATTGAACTTTGGTAGTCATTTGGGATCTTATGAGGAGGGCGGAGGCATTTTTAATCCCCTCTTCTTTCAGGGAGAAAAATTCCCACAACAGTGACTTGTTATAATTCAAGGTATGAATTTAATGGGTAGGGAAAACACTCAACAATAGTATCTGTGGGCTATGTCTGCTATAAGGTCAGCTTTCATTAAAGCAAACAAAAACTAGATTGTAATTTCTTGAAGCAACTGACCAGATTTCACTCAGATCTGATGACTGAGACAGGTTAGACACTAGTAAGCATTTTAATTTGTTCAAATAAGAACAGGAGTTGCTTGGTGGTCTTGGGCCGGCATTGTTCTGGAAGATGGCTGAATGTTTTCATGAGCGCTAAGGCTCAATCAATTTGCACATCTCTGCTCATAAACCCTGTCCTGCATTTTAAGTATAAACCCCAAGACCATCTATTTTGTTGTCCAGATCAATTATTAAAATGATGCTTTAAAAGTAAGACATTTGAAGTTCAGGCATGGGATGCTGGTCCAGTTTCTGACTATTACAGGATACCTTGTGGCCTTGAATAAGCCTCCCAATTCATCCCACAAGAAGCAGACTCTGTGAAATGCATTCAACTTGGTTTTACAACTTGACTTTAATATGTATCAGCTTTGTAAATTAAAGTTTACAGTGAGGCATATCTTTATGAACACACTGTGGCTTGGTTCTAGGTACCCCAGTTCCCTTCACTTTCCCTGTCAGTACCCGTCTAGTCCCTAAAAGTCCATCTTAATTCCCTTGCCATCTCTCATGTCCTCTCTTCCACTCTACAGCTCTACAAGGTTGACATTCTGGTCTCCAAATGTGAGCAAGAACCTGTGGTATCTGTCTTTCTAGATGCTGAAATATGGAAGTTTTCAGACTCTGCCCATGGGACTCTAAGTCAGTATGTCCCATTCCTTGAGGTCTAACAAGCCAACTTGTAATTTTCCCAACTTGGGAATTTTATCCTTGAGAAACATAGGAAATAAGTAAAGACACCCCTTGTCACAGGGTCTCCATGACAAACCAAAGACACTGTGGAAATTAGCATGGGAGCACTCAAAACGAATGGAAAATGCCAGAACCCAATGAGAGCATCTTGACATGATTCTACTATGTCAATGCTGAGTTTGCATATAACAGAGATGAAAAGCTTATATTCCAAAAGATACTTTTACCCCCATTTTCATTACAGAACAATTCACAGTAACTAATCCAGTTGGTTACAATTCACAGGAACCAGTCCAGTTGTCCTTCAGCAGGTGAGTAGATAAAGGAAACACGGCATAGTAGAGAAAGACTCAGCTGTTAAAAAAAATGAAATCCTGTCATTTGCAACAACCTGTGTGGAACTCGCAATAAGTTGAATGAAACAAACCAGACATGGGGGGGGGGGGGGGAAGCAACATCCTCATTCACTTACACTGCAACTTCAAATTGCTGATGAAGACTATATAAATCCAGGTTGTCTTTCTTTGTTAAATAAGATACACCTTAAGTAACTAACAGAAAGGAGTCCCACTTTTTTATTATTTTGGATAAATGAACATATGTGAATGATACAAAGTACTTATATGTAATATAAACTTTCCAACAAACCTCTGGGGGATTCTCACCCATGTGGCTTAAACCCTTCAACAATAATTAGGCCAATATTAGACAATATTAGAAGTTACCCAATCCACTTGATCCAAGATCTTGGAAACCTTTTTGTAGGTGAGGACATTGTCAGAAACTTCATGGTGAATACAGAAGCCACTAAAGCAGAGATGAGTACAATTGAAGTTTCTAGATCTAAAAGGAAGGCTAAAGAATCTGGCTCAGAGAAAGGGTAATGACCAAAGCAAGAGGGATGGAGCCACACACTGGCCAGTCTGGATTCCTAATGCCAGTATTCATGCAGCCTGGGGCATAGGTTCCCTCTGGCCCTGACTTTAACATCTGGGACATGAGGTCTCTCTGGCTGAATGGAAGCCCTAGACATCCATATGGTAGCTATGACAGTGACCCTGCCACTAAGTCTTTCACCAAGAGTCCCACAGTTTCGGATCACTGTAACAAAATGTATGGGATAAGTCAACTTATAAGAAAGTTTATTTTGACTAAGTTTGACTAACTTTGAAGGTTTGTCTGTAGTTAATTGGCCTGTTGTTTGGGGTGCTGTGGCGAGAATGGGCTGGTCCAAGTCACTCACATCACAGCATCTGGGATGAAATGGAGAAAAGGGGGCTGAGCTCTCAAAAGATGAATACCAGGCCTTTGAGTGTAGCTTCAGCAACAAACCGTAGCACCTGAGATGGTGGGGATACTGCATGGGGAGTTTGGCCACCAAGATCTGTGTTTCCCATGCTATCCATCTCCTCTCTAGTCCCCTCTTCCTTTCTCGAGTTGTTTATTCCTGAGTTTTAATGGGCCTTGTCCTTTGCTGGTACACGCTTGATACTTGCTGATGAAGTTAGGGCCAAAGAAGGGGTTGGACACCAGTCTGAAGAACCAGCTCTGCTATAGGACAGACTCAAAAACTTCTGCACATTGATGAGCTGTATCTGTATAGGAGCCAACTGTATTAGGAATAACTCTACTACAGTTGTGTGTGGTTACTGGAATAAACACCAAAAGCGCATATCCAGTGCCTGGCCGATTGAGCTCCCTGAACCAGTGCTCAATCCTGCTTCAGCACATGACCCATCCCAGGAGTTTCCTGGAGGAACCTGTGTACAACATGTATGTAGGAGTTCCTAAGGGCTGATGCCAAGGCTTGTGCGTGGGCAGATGAACATCTCTAGGTGTGTGAGTGCCTGAGCAGGCAGATAAGCTTCTCTGGGTCACATAGGTTTCTTGGTAATGAAACCTGTAAATGCACTTTTCAGAGACTTGTTAAGAAGAACAGAAGATAGGAGGACCACTGTAATTGGTGGCTAATATTGTACTTCAGATGGGAGAGAAACCAAGTCAGCTTTCCTGGCTGTAACTCACCATGGCAGCTTTCTGCTGATTGTGTTCCAGAATGAGATAGTAAGAGGGGCCTCCTCAAACCAATGCCTTTCGTTGATCATTGAAAGACTCCCCATTCCTCATCTGTCCCAGCATGCCCCCCTTTAAAAGACAAATCACAGAACTTCAGCCTTGTGCCCAAAGCAGATTATTTTTTTAATGTGGCACAAACAACAATATTTGAGATGCCCAGGAGGCCTTTGGAGTGGGGACACTCGCCACACTGTGACAGAACTTTCTAACTGATGGGAGGCTGAGCTCCTCTGTCAAGTCAAGTTCAAAGTCATTTGTCACAGAATCCTCATTTAAGGAAGAGTATGTCACAATGTCATTATTTTCAGCAAGGACAGTGGCTTTGCCTTTGTTAGCAAAGAGTCTGGTTTCTTCAGCTCAGCATTTGTGGTTTCGCTACATAAATGAATTTCCTGCGGGTCAGGGCCTCTGCCCTGGGGACATGTCTCCCTTATGAGATGTGCAAAGCCTTAAAAGAAGCAGAAGGACAGATGTGGTCCTGTACAGCTGGGTGATGGGGTCACGGGCTGCCATGAGAAATTCTGGGATTGAGTCTTTATGGAATGTTGGGGCATGTGGGAGGAAGTCCTTGCCCTGTAGTTAGGGTAAGACCCTTGGGTAGCCTGGCATGCTTCCTAGAGCCTCCCATAACTTTCCGTATTGCACATCTCATCTGTCTCCCCAGCACTGGGATTATGACTGAGGACCACACCATGCACAGCTTTTATGTGGAACCAAACACCTAATGACTAAATTTACTGCCCAGCTTCTACATTTATTTTGTTTGTTGTGTGTGTTTATCCATGGAATATATAACTACATGGGGATTCTAGAATGTTCCATTTACTTTTGGGTCTCTCTGTCTTGGAAGTCCCGGCTTGTCTGGACTCTCCCAGTATTTAGGAATATATGTAAACTCAGTAAGCACAGTTCTGAGCTAAAGCCTCCCAGCTCTTGTAATAGTTCATGCTCATGGCTGCCCCTTTCTTGGAGTTACCAATTTTAATAAACTCCAGACACATAAAGATTCCTCCCCAAGAGAGGGTCAACTTTGCTTCAGACTTGTCTCTCTCCTTAAATGGAGTGGCTCACCAAGGACAGTAACATTCTCTGGATCCTGTCCTGCCCAGGAGGCCTGCTCTGGATCTTGCCATTGCTTCAAAGCGTGCATGGCCAACATCAGACTGAAGGAAATTTCAGTAACGCAGCATAGTTCTGGCTCATCTTAGAGCCATGAAATGCAGTTTTATTTATTTATTATTTTGTGCTTTTTGCCAGAAGCTTAAATTATCTTAGCCAACCTCTGTTGATGGTCTGTGGATAAACAAAAGTGCCTGTTGAATTTGTGGGGTAGTTTCACATAAAGGAGGCTTGCTTAAGTGAGGGAGCAGCATTTGGAGCAGCTAATTAGACAAACCTAACAGAGCCTCCATGAATATCTCCCAGGGAGCCCGCAGCCCTGCTCAGTACTTCAGCTGCATATTAAAGATTCATAGCTTGTGCGAGCCATTCAAAATCCTGGAACAGTCATAAAGGCACATTCAGCTCCTGGGGAAAATGGAAGGCACGGTGTTTAAAATAATTTGCTTTATTAAGCATGTGTGAGAGACATGGAATTACACAGCGGGAGCCCTTGTGGCTACCTCCTACTTCCTTTCCAGGATCCCTTACCTCAGCCTTCATGCTGCACCTCTCCACCTGTCCCCAAAGAGGATCCTGGGCCCATTGGTTTATATTTGGAAGCTGTCTCATTCGGACAATGAGTACCCACTGTGCTTTCGATGGCTGACATGCCATGACTTAAGACCAAAACAGCTTGAGATTCGGAAGGATTCTGGCCCTCAGCTGGCACCCAGGCTTCATACAGAGGATGCAGGGTGGGGGTAGGGTCAACCTTTCCTCTCCTTCCTCCATTGTGAGTGTCCTGTGGCCACCATCACCACACATCACACCTGAATGTCCCCAAACATATTCCTTTGTCTCTCAAAGTTCTGGAGGTCAAAGTTCATGATCATGTCAACCATATCTACTATGACTGACAACTTTAGTGTGCCTTGGATTTTAGGGACCCCAGCACTTCACCTTAGTTTCGATGTGTTTTCTGTGTTACACATATCATTCTGTATTACTCTTATAAGGACAGATGATGCTGAATTTGTATCCTACCTGAATGGTCTAGAGTTGCTTTATCTTGAGTCTTTTTTTTTCTGTGTGTTTGAAAAGACCATTTTCCCCCAATATGGGTGCCCTCCAATGTACGTGGAGGCTGCTTGTTTTTTCGTGGCCACTCAGACCCAAATTAATCACACACAAACTGTATTAATTGAAACATTGCTTGGCCAATCCTTAAGCATATTGCTAGCTAGCTCTTATATCTTAAATACCAATTTCTATTAATCTGTGTATCACCACATGGTTGTGGCCTAACGGTAAGATTCTGTATAGCGTCTGTTCCCTGTCACGGCTACATGGTTTCTCCCTGATTCCACCTACTCTCTCTCTCTCTCCTATCTTTTTCAGCCTGGTTATAGCCTGTTAAGCCATTGGCCAAAAGCAGCTTCTTTATTAACCAATGGCAATAAAACACATTCATAGCATACAGAGGGGAATCCCACATCACTCCAAGTTCAACCTACCCTTTTCTCAGGGTACAGTGGACCCCAGAGAGAAAAGCCCTTATGTTGTATTCACTTGACTTCCAGGAAGCAACCTGTCAGCGTCAAAGTCTAAATGCAGGAACAATCTTTGCTCCCTATAGTTTACTGTCCCTCCTCATGTATTATGGTTAGATTACAAATGTTGCCCAAAGGCCAACCTGTGGTGCTCTTGAGAGGTGATGGATCATTCAAGAAGCAGGGCTTGATGGGAGGAGTTAGAGTGTTAGGGGTATGCACTTTTGAAGGTCTGTGATATCTTCCCTTCTCCCTTTCTTTGCTGCTGTCAGACTAGGTTTCTTCTACTATGAACTCAATGGACTAGAACCTCAGAGATCATAAGTCAACAAGACAATCTTCTTACCCTTTGATTGATTGATTTTATTAAGTGTTTTGTCACAGCAATGGAAATCTGACATCGAGATAGTGTTTTTAAATTCTTGGTTTGATGTGGCCTGTGATGTAGCTCTGGAGTTGTCAGTATTTGCATAGAAAAGATAGGACTTGAGGATAAATCCTTGAACTATGTACCCTATATTGTTGGGGTGGGTTGTGTATGTGCTTCCCTATTAGTCCACTTGGTACTACACAGCCTTGTCTATGTGAACAGTAGATACACTTGGAATATCACAGCCCTGACTATGTGAACAGTAGAAGCTTATTGTTTTTGGAGCTTGAGAAGTTCAAGATGGAAAGGCCCTAACTGGCAATGCACTGTGACACAGTAGGAGCCATTCCATAACCAGAGAGAATTTATTGCAAGAGACAAAGGTGTTTATCCTTCTTAATCTACTGTTATGTGTTCCCTCAAGACCTAAGTATCTCTCTTCCGGTCGTGCCTCTTAAGCTGTTTCAGGGGAATTAAGTTTCCAACACACTCTTGGGTCAGGGCACTTTCACACCCCAACAACTACTGAGGTATCTTCCCAGTTAATTGGAGACTATAGAAATAAAAAAATCGAAATTCCTTAATTGTCAAATAATGACACTCTGAATTCCAAAGGAGTTGGCAACACAGCTGGCAAGTTTTCCGGTCTTTCATCTTTAATTAGAGCTTGAATTTGATCAAGAGAAAGCCATAAAAATGAAGCATGACCTGAATGAAAGGCATGCATTTGTTCTCTTGTTTACAGCTTGCTGAATGAAGGCCCTTGAGGCCAGGGTTCTTGTTTTTCAGGTAACTGGGATCCCAGCTCCCATCGCCTGAGTTAGATCTGCCATCTCTGAATGGAAATGTGGCTACCAAGGAATGCTTGGAAACCTCAAGGCTCCGTGTTTGAAAATCTTATCTGGTCAGAGCCCTTGTTTCTTCATTTACCAAGGTCATCTGGTTCTCCTTGGAGTCTTTTTGTTTGTTTGTTCGAGACAGCATTTTTCTGTAACTTTTGAGCCTATCCTGGAACTCACTTGGTAGACCAGGCTAGCCTCAAACTCACAGAGATCCCCTTGTCTCTGCCTAATCAGTACCGGGATTAAAAGCTTGCATCACCATGGCCCAGCATCTCTTGATGTCTTGATCACTTTCTATTCACTTGTATCCCATTGGACTGTGAGGATGGCAAAATACTGTGCTGGGCACTGAAGATACCTCTCTATCTCTCTGTCTCTCTCTCTCTCTCTCTCTCTCTCTCTCTCTCTCTCTCTCTCACACACACACACACGCACAGCACATAGAGAAAGGAAGATACCTTGCTCTGCAGGGTTGTTCATGACCGAGGACAAGAGGCTATGGGGTGGATCTTGTAGTGACCACTGAGTGTAGTGTCTCACAGTCCCTAGAAGAGGATGTAGCTGGTGGCTTACCCAGTAATGTCACAGGCTAACAGGTCCTAAAGCCTGCTGTTCATGGGTCCTCAACAACTCACAAATGATTCCTGGACCCAGAAGAGGGAGGATTGCTGGATTGGACTGGGCCTTTATCTTCAGGAGCAGAATAAGGAGGGAGCTTGTGTTGGGAACTTTCTGTCCTCCCATCTCCATTTTTGTCAGAAGTCAAGAGCAACAATTTCTTTAGACTTCATTAAAAGCTTAATCCATAGCTGTTCATGAGAGCAGCTCCAGGCCACCTCTTTAAGGCCAAACCACTCACTCAGTGGTGTATGTTGACTCTGTACCTAGATCCACCTTTTCCCTACCGGTTAAGGAAAGATAATAATAGCATCCACTTCCAGGATGTTGTCTGGAATAAGAGGATGCATAAAAGACACTTGACTCTTGCCTGGGACTCAAAAGCTCTATCCACTGTTGTCATGATGGATGGGCCCTGTGCAGGTGTGGGGCAGATAAGTCCAAGGGGATCTGACTCTGCCACTAAGAGATTTCACTTTTTAAGGTTTCACCTTCCCTTGTGTAAAGCAGAATAAGATATATACAACCTCCTTAGGAAGTTGTTTTAGTTCCCTTCCGTTGCTGTGATGAAGCAGTGGGGGGGGGGGAAGTAACTTGGAGTAGGGGAGGGTAAGGTCTATTTGGCTTACAGTACCGGATCTGAGTGCATCATTGTGGGAAGTTAGGGCAGAAGCTCAAAAAGATCTTGAAAGAGAAGTAATGGAGGAATGATGCCTGCCAGCTTGCTCACCAGCTTAGCTAGCTTTCCTACACTGCCTAGGGAATGGCACTGCTGCCCACAGTAGGCTAGACCCTCCTGTATCAATTAATAAGACAGTCCCGCACCCCCAGACATGTCCACAGGCCAGTCTGATCTACAGAATTCCTCAATGGAGGGTTGCCTCTCAGGTGACTCTAGGCTGCGTCAAGTTGACAGTTAAAGCTACCCAGGGCTGAAGGCATGTGTAAGGGCCTGCCAATGAAACCAATGTCTAAGAGAACAAGTATCTTCTTACTATGCACAGTTTTTCTGCTCTCCATCAGGATAATTTCCACTGACTGAATTCTTTTTACTGGCTGGTGACTCACATTTATACAGGGGTTCAAAGTTGTAAAATGTTCTTAATGAGTTTAGGCCACAGTGGAAAATTTTAATATCTATGGTCCAGCAACTATAGCCTGATATCTGAAGTTCTGAGATGTGAGGAGAACGCCAAGGTTGCTGGGCTATGGGCATTTCAGAATTCACAGAAATCACAGAGACTTGACTGCTTCTCATACAGGAAAGTTGGTGTTCGTCTTCCTGTCTGTTCCAGTGCACTCAGTGTGGTACTGGTGAGAGTCACTGCTGTCGGTGTGTCCTGTGAGTGTGCTGTGAGGAAGACCAGGTATAAACGTATATGATAGAAAGTTATGGAACCATGTGAGGTCCTAAGCGAGGAACCACAGGGCAGTGTTTGGACAGCACATTTGGGGGATGCTGTTCAAAGGGTAAATTGGATAAATTGGTAAACTGATAGGGGAAGAACAGGATGATGGGAGCATAATGAGGTGAGATACAATGAGCATAAAGAAGAGCCCAAGGGCTGTGGGGAACAAGGATGCTCTGGGCTCCCCTCACAAGAAAACAAGCACAGATACCCTTGCCACTCTACAGTCTCAAGAACTGTATTCTGGAGATTGGGACACATGAGTTGCTTACATAATTTTTATAGGCATAATTGATCAAAAAGAAGGCAGAGTAGAAATATTCATTTGCCCTTAAGGTCAACTGCCTCCCTCATATGGGGAATGTGTTGGGTTGAAAAGAGCTGGGGGCCTCCAGAGGGTCTGAATATCCATGTCAGTCACAGTCAGTGAGGCGGAGTGTCTCACAGAAGGTGGTAGGTAACACAGCTCTGCAGACAGAAGGTCCTTGAGCCCTTTGGCAGAACAGCCGTAGGGTAAGGAGCCATAGGAAGGACACTTCAGGGAAGCAGAATGAGCCTACAGGCAGCCTGTGGAACCTAGGGAGGATGGGGGGGGGGCAGAAAACTTCACAACAGTGAAAAATGAGTAAAAATAAATTTCCTGGGAACCAGTGCTTGCTGATTTTAAGATAAGATTGTTGATACTGTGCATTTTAGTGCTTTTGTTTGTAGATGTAAATATATTTACATGGACTTTTGAGCTTCCTTCTCTTTACAAGGCATGTTTTCTTGGTAAAGTCACTTTCTTTCTGTCGGCTCCAGTTCCTTCTGCACTAAGTGTGGAAACTTCCATCTGTGACACAGTAAAAAGAAGGAAACAGCATATTCAATTGCTGAGGGAGGCTGCTCATTCGTTCCTGCTGCCCAGACCACAAAATAATCACTCAGGAACTATATTATTTGCAATACTGTTTGGCCAATAGCTTAAGCGTATTTCTGGCTAACTCTTATCCTAAACTAACCCATCTCCATTAATCTGTGTATTGCCACATGGCTGTGGCTTACCAGGTAAAGTTCTGTCCAGCTTCTGTCTCTGGAAGGGCTACATAGCTTCTCAATGACTCTGCCTTCTTTCTCCCAGCATTCAGTTTAGTTTTCCCAACTATCTCTACTCTTCCCTATCACAGGCCAAGGCAGTTATTTTATTCATTAACCAGTAAACGCAGCACATATACAGAAGGACTTCCACACCATTTCCCCTTTTCTGTCTAAATGAAAAGGAAGGTTTTAACTTTAATATAGTAAAATTACATATAACAACAGGTATCAAGCAAGAATTAAAGTTACAATATTTATATCTACTTTATTTTTATCATAAATAAGGAAAGCTATATCTATAACTATAAATTCTTCAACTCAACGACTCTAGAAGGATATAATATTGCTTAAGTAAACAGGAAGTGCATTGTAAGCAACTTCCAAAATTCTAGAATTGACAGAGATATCTTGCTGCCCAGACAGTCACCCAAAGTTCTTTCGCACTGTTGGGGCATCCATCTTCAGTCTACTGGCCCATAGTATCCAGCAGACTTTTTCATGAAGCAGGAAATTTCAAAGACAGTACCACCTATGTTGGCAGTTTGTCAGTCACTTTTTTCTGTGTCCTGCCAAATGTCTGGCAGACTCTTTCATGAAGCAGGAACGCTGAAGGATCATCTCATCTTTAGGCAGCTTCAGCAGTCATTTTTTTTGTGGGTCCTGCATGTCCAGGGAAGCAGTCCAGGCAAGAGAAGTTTCTTGTCCAAATGGCTAACAGACTCCATAAGGAGTCTCTTTGATGCCCATTATCCTCTTGAAGTAGATTGGTGCTGCCAGGAGCAGATGTGTCTCATTGTCATGAAAAGTCCTAAGTTCTTGAAACATTTTAAACGCCATATTCTGTAGTCTTTGAAATAAAGAATAACTATCTAACTGAAATATATCTCTATATATCTAGAAAACCTAACTAACATGACTACAAGCTTGACTATTATAGATGACTCTATTAACCTATATTTCTTGTGTAATTATGCATTATACTTTTTAATGAACTGCACAAACACAATACCTTAAGCAAGAACAGAAATATACATGTAACAAAATTGACTTTGAATTTGTATCAATAAACCAAGATCCATACCAATGCAAATATCCATAGCTTATCCCCCTTTAAATGCAAATAAATATTTATAAATAATTGGGGAATTTGGATGCAGTTCTCTCCAAACTGCTTCTTGCTTTTGGTTTGGTGAAGTAAGTTTTGGGGGTGTTCATGGCAACCTTTCTGTAGGTCGTGGTCCATCAAACCACATTAGCCTGGAAGGAGTCCACAGGTCTTCATCTTCTGTGGAAACACAAGTAGAACCCCTTTTCCAAAGCAACACATCCTTAGACTCAAATTTTGAAGTCAAGATACCTTTAAGAAATATATTTTGGCTTGGTTTAGCAGCCCATACAATAAAATTTCTCTCTGTACTTAGCTCATTCACAGTCAAAAAATTCAAATAAAACTCAATAATATACAAAATCCAGACTCTCTGTGTATATTCCTTCACATGGCTTATTTTTCTTTACTCCTTTAATCTATGACTAACTGTACTCTCTCTTTAAAAACTTTGTTTTATTTTTTAAAAAAAACCATTTACTTCTTTTTACAACTCTCTATACTCTATTTCTTTTCTCTTCCAAGCCTGCATACATTTATCTAACACTGTGACCAATTTAGAGGTCTTTAAAAAAAAATCTGAACCTGTCTTTATTGTGTATCTGTAATTATTTTCTGACCAGAAGTACCTTTGTAAGAAATACTAAGTGGGCACGTCTAGGGCCAACATGGTCCTGCCTGCTGGCTCTGGCCAGCCCAACATGGCAGAGGCATGTTTGCTGCCTCTGAGAGCCATGTACATTACTCCATGTTTAGGTACACACTAGGTCTATATCACTATTATGCAAGTTGTAGCACGCTACTCACAATCTCCATTTAGATGCTCAGTCTCCTGAAAGAGACAGAGTTCATGCTGGTAGCACGGTCCAGAAAGCCGCCATTTTGAAGCAGTTTTTTTTTTGTTGTTGTTTTAAGAAAAGATGACCTCCCTTAAGAGAAGCTGTGTTAAGCTCTGTTTTGTGTCTAGAATTCCTTTCCAAATTCTCTCAGGTTTTAAGTGGATATAGTTGACCATGTGCCCTAACATTCAATGCTCTGGCAGAATCTGAGTAGGCTAGTCATTACCCAAGCATCATCCCTGAGACTGCAGACCACTTCCTTGGAAACATCTTAGTAAATAGACTCATTTGATTCTTTTTGAGATGATCTCATGGTAACCGTGCTACCATGGAAAGTGAAAGGGATGGTGGGTAGTTTTAACTGTCTACTTGACACTAGCTAGAACCGCCTGAGATGACAGTTCAACTGAGGAATTATCTAGATCAGGTTGGGCTGTAGTGGACTGCCTTGATTGTTAATTGATGTAGACAGACCTCCCTGGTCTGCGGTCCTGGAGTGTATAAGGATAGAGAGGCCTGGTTTAATCTAAGCAGGCAGGCAGCTTGTGTGCACACTTTTCTCTCTGCTCTCGACTGATGTGATGGTGGCTAACTGCTTGAATCACTTCTCAGACAATGGACTGTAGCCTGGAATTTTAAGCCGAAATAAACCCCTCCTCTCATAAGTTGCTTCTGCTATTTTATCATAACAACAAGAAGTAAAGCAGAACAAGAAAAGGTCACCAGGTTTGGGAAGTGGACAACATGGCAATATTCAGAACTGTACTTTAGGGAGGTCTTCCTCTGAAAATCCTTCATGATCATGAGCACCTTCATAATTGCATGAAGGTCTACTGTCCCATCTATGTCATTAATTCCCACACCACCCCTCAAGGCCAGCACCTCCTTTTCACAGGGTCCTTAGGGAATAATGACCCATGATTGGTCACACTCATCTCTACGTATCATGCACCTCTTTTTCTCTTCTCCCTACTTTTCCTTGGGAGACTCTTCCTAGAATAAGGTGACCTGGTCACATTAGTCAAAGATTAATAAAAAGAAATTAGTAAATTTAGCCAAATAGCTCACTTGAGGAACCTGGGTCCTTTTTCCATGGGCCTCCCTTTTAGCTTCTCCAATCTATCCCTCCCCCCCTTCAAGTCTGTCATCAGGCAATAAAATTCCTTTAAGATTATTGCCCCACAGAGCTTCTGTTAATGGAGGGAATTTTTCTTTCAGAGCTATAAAAATCTAGGCAGAGCTTAAGAACCACCTGAGTGGCCCCAGCCCACCTTCCAGTGAACACTCATTACGTCCCAGGAAATGGTTTCTTAGCTCTAACAACTGCTACGATGAAATGAGAATTTATTACATGGTTTGGGAGCTGAATGTTCCTTGGAAGTTCGGGAGAAATAGAGACTAAACTCCTGTTCCAGGGCCAGTGTGACCCCTCTAGAAAGTGAACACAATTTCCTTTTTTTATTTTGAGCTCAAAACTGACTCTAAAGATCTAGAAGTTCTGTTGTCATTGCCACTTAAAAGAAACTGGTTCTAAGAGCATCACAGTGTGTAGAACAAATGGAGTTTTAATGGCCTGTGGTGCTATTTGAATATGTGTGCCAATAGGTATTTCCCATTCAGGAAATAAGTACATGGTAACCAAGAATTAATTCTAATGCTGGATGTTGTTATGGGCAACTAATTTGCGTTGATTCTTGACTACAAGGAACAGATTGCTAAGAGCAATGAGGAAATTAAAGAAAACTGTCTTTTCCCTCTGCTTTTAGCAGCCGGTGGCAACCTCTCCTGCATCTGCTCAGCACCCAAATGTCTCCCAAGTGCATTTCCCATTTTTTCCCAACTGTTGAGCATCCTGTTTGCTATATAGTGTTTTTCAATTAATAATAAAGGAATTCAATATGGAGGACTTCCATGGGGTGTTAGGAGTGGGACACCTAACACATATTTGGTTAGGTTTCTCCCAATGTAGGCCAAGTAGATGACCCAGGAGAAGTTGAGGGCACTGGGGGCTGATCAGAACAACTGGCCTTGAACTCAATTAAGGATATAGACTTAAGAGCAACAACAACAACAATGAAACCACCACCACAACAACACAACAAAATCAAAACAAGGGAAGGCTAGGCGAGGCATATAGCTGCTCTTATTTAACAAAGGAGAAAGATCCTTGAGGATGCAAGGGGAATCCGGGTGGTTTTCCAGGCTTCACATAGGGTCATCAGAATCACCACCTGGCCTGACCACTGGTGTTCCTCTAGAGTTAATAGGCGCGTTCTCAAGGCATCAGCTGGATTCTTTCTGAAGATGGCCATCTTCTGAGAGCTGTCCTGTGGGAATTCTTTAATTTTCTTTCCAAGTAAGAGCCATGTTCTTAAATAAGACCAGGTAGACAGAGAGTCAGGGGCCAAGCTTTGCCTGAATCCTTGCATGGAATATTTTCGAATCCCCGTGGTTTCATCTGATTTTTTTTCCATAAAGAAGTCAATTTGTTGCACATACATTACTCATTTTGTTTGTTTATAAAAGCAAGTCATAAACACATTTGCAAGTCCTAGAATAATTTCCTTTCTAACTGCGCACCATGGTCTTAATGTCCTTCTGGGAACGATTAGATTTTAGGCTATGTCATTTTCAAATCTATTTCTATTGATTTCTAAGTTAAACGACGATGTTCTCTCTTAGTAAAAATTAACATAACTCCCGAGCTTGGAAAGCATTTTAAATACCTAACGAGAAAAATGCTGACTCTAGGAGTGTAAGGAAAGCTGAGTATCCTAGCCTGACATACATCTTCACTCTCCAACATGGACATGCTTCCAGAATGGAATTCAGCTATGTATAGATCAGCGTCTTCAGACGTCACTGGAACCAGTCTATGCAGAAAAACAAAAAAAAAAAAAAAAACAAAAAACAAAAAGCCAACAGTCTGTGATATCCCCAGAGGCCAGAGAAAGATACCAGATCCTCTGGGACTAGAGTGACAGAGGCTCATGAGCCTCCATGTGGTTCTAGGCACTGACTCTGAGTGATCTTAACTGCTGGGTCATCCCTCCAGCTCCGGTCCCTGCTTCTTATTCTCTCTGAGACATCTGGCTGTGGTTGCAGCCATTGCTCACTGCTGCATCTGTATGCCTGTTTCCAGCAGGCAATAAATGCATAGTTAGCTGGTGAGTATGATTTGTACGCAGGCCGCATGCCATTGGTTATATAATATTGAACATGAATTCCCACATTGTTCTTACTGGGAGTGACATAGAGATGTACATACTTTTGCTTCATATCGTAGGTTCATATGTATAGTCAGAGAGTTTGAGGACCTGCCTATTATCAGAGATGATTTTACAGAGTTTCTCTATCTATCTTTGTTCCTAATATCAGACAACTTTGTTTTACGTGCTTTTCCAGTTCCTAACCATGCAGGCAACTTGTGTGTGTGTGTGTGTGTGTGTGTGTGTGTGAGTGTGAGAGTGTGTGTGAGAGAGAGAGAGAGAGAGAGAGAAAGTGACACAGAAAAAGAGATGCTGAGACAGACACAGAAAGACATACAGAGAGACAGAGACAAAGACAGAGATATAGACAGAGACACAGACACAGAGACTCAGAGAGAGAGACACAGAGACTCAGAGACACAGAGACAAAAATACAAAGAGAGCCAGAGGCATACATAGAGAGATACAGAGAGGCACAGAGAGACACACACAGAGACATACACACAGAGACATACACGGAGAGAGAGAGATACACAGAGAGAGAGGCATACACACAGAGACATTCATAGAAAGACATACACAGAGAGAGACTCGGGCATAGAGAGACTCGGGCACAGAGAGAAACTCACTCGGGCATAGAGAGAGACTCACTCAGGGAAAGAGACACATGGACATGGAGAGACACATACATACAGAGAGAGACACATACATACAGAGAGAGAC
>JABTXL010005929.1:29352500-29367749 GCA_025134845.1 Neodon shergylaensis
AGAGAGAGACACATACATACAGAGAGAGACACATACATACAGAGAGAAACACATACATACAGAGAGAGACACATACAGAGAAAGATGAGACAGAGACACACAGAAACACGAAGAGATGCACACACACAGACACATGGAGAGATGCACACACACAGACACACAGAGAGATGCACACATGTACAAGCACAGACACAGAGATGCACACATGTACACACAGACACACAGTGATGCACACATGTAGGTACACACACACAAAGATGCACACGTGTACATACACACAGAGATGCACACGTATACGTACACACAGAGTTGCACATGTGTATGTACACACAGAGATGCACACATGTACACGCACAGACACACAGAGAGATGCACACATGTACACACAAGAGAGATGCATACATGTACATGCACAGACACACAGAGATGCACACATGTACATGCACAGACAAACAGAGATGCACACATGTACACACAAGGGCGAGGGAGAAGCTGCCATAGGAGTCAGCTAATGGAACACATGATGAAAGCATCATTTCTTGCCCTAGCAGACATTTAAAAATGCATTCACTGGGCTGGGGAGATGGCCCAGTGAGGGAGGGAGCCTGCCACCAAGCCTGACAACACACTTTATTCTGGTATTCACATAGTAAAAGGAGAGAGATAACTTCCCCAGGTTGCCCTCTGGCTTCCACATGTTCCTGATGAAATGTCCATGAAAACTACATACATCGATAAAAATAGAGAACATATGTATGTGTCATATACACACTAAATACATAAATAAAAAATAGAGAGTACATCTGAGTGTCCCACAATACATACTACATACATGGATAAAAATGGAGAATGCATCTGTGTGTCACACACATGCACACTACACACACAGACAAAATAGAGAATGCATCTGGGTCACAAACTGTTTAATGAGGGGACATGATTGAGGTATCAGGTCATTGTGCCCCACCATTGTCTAACAGCCCACAGACTGTCCAATGGGTTGGTTCTAAATTTCAGCTTCAGATTTAAGACAAACATCACACCGTGCCTGTCTGTGGTTTTCAGCTGGACCACAGTGACACCGGCTTCTACAATGAGGGATCAGCAGTTGTCTGTGATTTTGTACAAGTTTCAACAGGATGCTTCTCAGGACATCAAGGGACAATTTCCCACTGATGGTTTTTGTCCCCTAAATGACTCTTAATAAGTTCACGGAGTCAGATATCCAAGCAAACAGAGGAGGTGGCAGCATGGCTTAGGAAAGCCTCTAGATTACCCACCATGCACCCTGAGCAACTTGCATAACCCTAAAGGCCACGTACTGCAACCGCTGTGGAACGTGCTGGGGAATGAGAAATACCAGTGTCTAGGTGGATCAGAAGCCGGGACCACTGCTCGCTGAGAAACAACACCACTGCAATTCTGTACAATCTTCCTGTCTTCCTTTCTCTCTCTTTTCCTTCCCTCCCTTCTTCCTTCTCCCTCTTCTCCCTCCTCTCTCTCTCTCTCTCTCTCTCTCTCTCTCTCTCTCTCTCTCTCTCTCCTCCTGCTCTCTCCTTTCTTCCATCCCTCCCACCCTCCTTCCCTCTTTCCTCCCCACCTCTCTCCCTTCCTACCTTCCCTTTCCCACATCCTCCCCTTCTCTCCTTCTTTCCTGTCCCAGCCCTTTGCTCTTTGAAACTGAGGCCCCAATGCAGTAAGAACCAACAAATCTTGGGCCAATTCTCTCTGCCCACTAGAAGCACCCACGGAAATCTCTCTAAAGCCGAAAACCCCACTCGGGATTTTCCAGAATCCCTGCAGCTTCATTGTTTTTTCCTCCAAGGAAGTCAATTTGTTAAACATATATAATTTATTTTTGTATGCTTGTAAAACTTCTCATAAATACATTCATAAGCTATAAAAATAATCACATTTCTAAATATGCAGCAGGGCTTGCGTTTGGGAAACACAGATTTTAGACGAGACACAGAGACAGATTTAAATGAATAGCTGGTGAGGCAAGCTAGGAAAAAAGAACTCAGCCTCTAAATAAGAGGGAGATTCTGAAGATGGAGTGCAGTTCAGGGGCATCCAGATGACTTCACAGGGGCTCTTGCTCAGTCAGTGTGCACCTGCGAAGGTATTACCTGGGTCAAGTTTCATCAGGAGTGGCTCAGGACTGAAACGGTTTGGTTCTTGAGGTTCTCCATTTCTTTGGTTTGGATCTCCGTTACTTCGATAGCCCCTTCCCACTGGCCTCTCAGCCTGATGTAGTTGGCTCTTGCCTTAAGGTGCCTACAATTAGAAGCCTCTTGTAGCCTCTCTCCCAACTGATCCACAAACCCCAAGGTAAGGAGACTACAGTGATATGGTAGACACTGGAAAGCAGGGACTGGGACAAGCTTCTCACCTGAGGGGCAGGCAGTGTCCTGGACTCAGGGCTCGGGGTTGGGAACTAAAGCTTAGCTAGAGTTGCACCTTAACTGTCAACATCTACTCGCTGTAACTTTTGAACTTGATAGTTAGTCCCTCATGTTTGCAAAACAGGCAAATGATAGCTCAAAACATGAATAATACAGCCTCCAGCACTATGCCTGACACTCAGTGTTTTTTGTTGTGGGAAAGCGGGCATCAAGAGTCACTAGGAAATATGAATATTCACAAACTCTTTCCAGAAAAGGCCCACTAAACATGCACCCCACACATACATGAGCATGTGCATATGTATTAACATATATATGGCTGGTTTTAAAATTCCTACTGACATGCACATGTGTCTATGTGTGAACACACATTGTTGTTAACAATGCTGGTCCCCTGTGCCTTCCCCTCTTGTTCCCCTGCCTGCCTGTTCTCTGTGAAGCTGCTTCTGGATCTCAGTCTTAATCAGTCACTTGTCATCCTACAACACATGGTCCATTCTTTTAGCAAGATGGCACAGTGTACATGATCAAGGCCACTCTGACCTTCCTAGACTGAACTGCTTCTCCACACAGGCCATACAACAGATATAATTCATACAACGCTACATATGAGCATTCCACCAGACAATATTATTTCAAACAGCACACACCATGACGTGGGAGTGTCATATATCAATCTGTTGATTTCATTGGTTAAGCAATAAAGAAACTGCTTGGCCTCATAGCTTAGAGCATAGGTGGGTGGAGTAAACAGAACAGAATGCTGGGAGGAAGAGGAAGTGAGGTAAGACGCCTCAGACAGAGACGCCATGCTCCCCTCTCCCGTGCAGATGCGATAGCTCTGCTCTCTGAAGCAGACGCGATGGAGCAAGCCACCAGGTCAGACATGCTGAATCTTTCCCAGTAAGCGCACCTAATGGTGCTATGCAGATTATTAGAAATGGGTTAGGCAAAAGATGAGAATTAGCCCGTAGGAGGCTAGAGCTAGTGGGCCAAGCAGTGTTTAAAAGAATACAGTGTCCGTGTAATTATTTCAGGGCATAAGCTAGCAGGCGGCCGGGGTGCTGGAGACGCAGCCCCGCCACTCCTATTACAACAACACCACACTTGCATAGGCAACCAGACAACACACACACCCCACACCATATACAATGACACACATACCTCATGCCCATATAATACACAAACAACATACATATACTATATATACCACATACACTCACATAGATCACACACACAAAACACAAGCCATCATACACACAAAAGCTCACATAACATACACATATACTCTACATAATACATGTGTGCTTGCACACACACATACACACCAAGGCATGTACAGAAGCCTGTGCACCACATACACACATACTACACATGAAAATAGCACACACTTACAAACCGTGCTGACACATTCTAAGTTCGACTCCCCAGAAGCTTGGAATATTATTGATTCAGTGAGATGGTAGCCCCCTTGTAGGTGGAGGCTGTTTGTTCATTTTCCGACTGCTTAGACCTGAATAATCACACAGAACTGTATTAATTACAACACTGTTTGACCAATAGTTTAGGCAGCTAAACTATTTCTAGCTAGCTCTTATTTCTTGAATTAACCCATTTCTATTAATCTGTGTATTGCCATGAGGCTGTGACTTACCAGGTAAGGTTCTGTTCTGGCATCTTTTTCCCTCGGCAGCTACATGATGTCTATCTGGCTCTTCCTACTTTCTCTCTATATCTCTGTTCAGATTTCCCACCTGGCTTTGCTCTACTAAGCCATTGGCCCAAACTGCCTCTTTAATAACCAATGGCAATAAAACATATTCATAGCATACAGAGGGGGATCCCACATCATCCCCTGACACACTGGGCACAGTGACCACATTTATGCAAAGTTTTCCCATGCAGGTTGATATGGAAGTTCACAGCCTGGACCCAACCTCTCCATCAGTGCTCCACTGGGGACAGGAACCTGGTCTCTGAAGTTTCTGAGTCTATATCCCATCTTCTGGCAACCAGCTGTGCAGAGAGCACAACAGTTTTCAGTGGTCTGGATCTTTTGGGTTATGATGTGTGGGAAAGGGTGCTAAGTGTGGTCTGTGCAGATGGAAAAGCTGAGACTTCTTTGAGTTATGACCCTCCTGCCCCATCATTTCCATAGCAAGGATGGTGTCAGGAGATCCCAAATTCCATCCTGAGATGGAGAGGAGTGATGGAAAGGAGAGACTTCTGGGGAAGGCCCTACCCAGGTGCCTGATGCTGTTCCATGAAGCCTCCAATTCCTCCCAAGTCCAGGCAGTGACCCATGCATACCAGTCTTTGAACTCCAGCCCAGGAGGAGGGGTGATAGTGATTTGATTTTCTCTCATCACACTGAGGCAGGAGAGTCCTCAAGGCTCCCAAGCACATCATAAAGTGTCACCTTTGCCTGCTGCTCTTCCTCCTAGGTGGCTGAGGCCGCATTAGTTACTTTGCTTGTCACCATGACAAAACACCTTACAGGAGCCACTTGAGGGAGGGAGGGCTTCATCTGGTGAAAATTTGCAGAGGGTAAAGCCAGGGCAGTGGTTTCATGGTGGTGGGAGCATGTGACAGAGCTCCTCAGATCATGGCTGGACCAACAAGCAGAAAGCTGGAATCGGGATATGGTGCCAAAGATTTCTTCTCATGCCTATATGTGCCATCTAGATGCCATGTCACAAGCCTCCCAGGACAGCTTCCCTAGTGGGGAAACCAATAACTGAGTCTTTGGAGGACATTCCAGGTTCATATTGCAACAGAGGGAGCAATGTAAATATGTCTGCCCCTCTCCTCACTTTCATAGGAAGGTCTGTGCCACCTGGGAATGTCCCTCCCTTTTGAAGCGATGTCTTGATTTGGGTACCAGGGAGTTGAGTTCCGAAGCTGACATGAGTGGCTGGGACTAAAGGAGAAGATGAACCCTATAATTGTATGGAGCCCTGAAGTGGAGATAGCTCTCTAGGGGCTTGTCAGGCAAGGCTGGGTCTTCACATCCCTGGGGGACCGGTAGATGAGGGTACTCTCATAACCTGGGTTCCTTTGATACCACCAGCCACCAACATTACCAGTGGTTTGCTTTAGAGAATAAGGGATCATTCCCCAAAGTCCCCTACAACATCTCTCTTGCAACTCTTTTGCTAAACCCAGTATAAGAAACTCATAGAATTGGTGAAACAATGTCTTGGTTCAAATTCTGCACCCTGTAAGTCAGAAAACCACAAGATCCTGAGAGAGGCAACTTGTCTATCCAAGTCAGTGGTGGCAAGGTTCTGAGTAGTGGAGCCACACACAGAAACTGCTTCACTGGCCTCTTGAGGCACGTAAGCAACCCATGCCTAAGATTCCAAACATAGATTCTCTTCTCTTCCTATTTGTGTGTGTCATGGCGCTGTTGTCCCTTCAGTAAACATGAGAGAGCCATACTCAATGTTTCCTCTTTCCTTGCCTCTCACATCATCAAGCACCCAATTCTTTCTAATTTGCCTCTGGAATACTGTTAAAACTCTCCACCTTGCCAGCATCTCAAACAAAAATCTGGCTTTTAAAACTCTTGTAGCTAACGAAAGCCAGGTGTTCAGGAAGCTGTACACAGGTGCAGTGGAGGTGGCAGGAAACACCTGAGTAACTGTGCTCTTGGCAGGCAGCTGTCGTAAATGTTACACACACACACTTGTGCACACAATCTCACACACTCACACACACATTTCCATACTAATACAATGTTCTCACATCCACTCATGCACACACTCAAACATTTACACACTAATACAACGCTTTCACATACACACACACATTTCAGTTCAAGCATCTTTCACACATGCACTCTGCACTCTCGTATCAGCATTGAAGATCAACATCTTCTTGGAGAAACAGGAAGAGATGCACATGCCTAGTACGTAGGAATTAAAATCCCATCAAATTCTTCTCCCTCTCCTACCAGAATCTCTCAGGGTTTATCCTGCATCTCTTCCCTTCTCTTCTTTGATTTCTCTTCTCTTCTCTCCTAGATCTTTCTCTGTCATTATTAGCCTTTCCAAATGAGATGTCTGTCCTTCATTCATCCCCCCTTTCTTCTTCCACTCATCATGGACACAGCGGGGTCCTTGTTTTGGTAAATGTATTCCTTTGCTCACATTTCTATCTGGAGTAGAGACGAGCAGGGTTCTGATAGCCAAGGTGAGGAGAAGGTTCATAGGATGCATCAGTGCAACAGGGATGGTGACATAGAGATTATGGTCTGTGGTCTACGGTCTTGGAGAAAACCATTTGATGTGATCCTTGAAAGTTGAGTAGTGACTGTTGTTGTAACTGATGATTGTGGTATTTGGGAAAGAGTGCCAGAAGGCACACAAGGCTTTGATAGGTGATGCACAGGAGAAAGCTGTCAGCGATGGACACATAGAGGGTCCCAGTAATAAAGGGGGAGACCTGATGGAAACTTTAGGGTATGGAGAGGTCACTCAAGTCTAAGGATGTTTTTAAGGCCTGGCATTTTGGTTGGCAGAAGAGGAAGAGCGAGGGTCATAGAGAAATCAAATGTATGCATAAGCTCAACGTTTGGAGAAGGGGAGCTGCTCTTGGAATCATGGCTCCCCTTCTAGCTAGAATGGTGGCCTTGGGAAAGATACTAAATCCTCTGAACTTTGCTCTGTTCATTTGTGTACCTTTTGGGGAACACAGAGTTTCTGTAAAAGGCTCATTTGGAATGCTATGCTCTGTTTGACCAAACCTATACATGGGGAAAGAGGATACGATGCTCACGATGTGTCCGGTGTCATTACCTGAATGCAATGCCTATTAACTCATTGAATTGTGTACAATTTTATATCTAGTCATGCAATTCTCAAGAGACTATGGGGTCATTATTTACTATCCCCACTTCATAGATGAGGCGACCAAGTCAGAGAGAGATTAAGCAACTCTTCAAGGACACAGAGTTAGAAATTGGCAGGGAGATCAGCTTGAGAGTATCGACCACTGTGCATGCAATACCACTTCATGATAAATGGACTTTCAGGAGAAACACTGAACAGTTGATGTAAAGATTGCATAAGAAAAGAGAAGGAAAATAGATGGGAAGCTGTCACAAAGAAGGTATGAACATCTGTACTGATTATTTATTTACCTATTGGCAACTTGATACAAGCTGGAGTCACCTGGAAAGAAGGAACATTAATTGAAATGGCTCCACCAAATTAGCCTGTAGACAACTCTGTGAGGGTCATTTTCTTGTTTAATGATTGATGTGGGAGTGTCCAGCCTACTGTGGGCATGCCTGTCAGGTGGTCTTTGATGGCACACATACCAAAAAAAAAAAAGCAAGTTGAGCAAGCCAGGAGGGGCAAGCATAAAAGAATTCCTCCATGGCCTCTCTTTCAACTCCTGGAGTTCAGTTTTCTGCACTGAGTCCCTGCCTTGATTTCTCTTCACGATGCCTATAACCTATAAGCTGAAATAAATCCTTTTCTCTTCAAGTTACTTTATTTAGATCATGGTTTTTATCATAGCAACAGAAACCTAAGTAATACATTCTCAGTAGTCCATGTGTAAGTATTCACCTGCCAAAAACGACGAGCAAGAGAAGGGGAAAAGAAGACCTGGGGTGACAGTGATTGTGAGTCCAGGCTTATAGGCATTGCTGAGGCTAGGAAGATCTATTCCCACACTTTTGGTTAAGACAATGGATTTTCTTTTTCTCTTGCTCAATTCCAAGCAGTTGGTTGTTCACAGACTTGCTTCTGAAAGACAAATCATTAATTATTTAGGAATCTTAGAGGAGAGGAAAGGCAGAGTCACTGTTACCACACAGTAACACCAAGTGCTCTGTGGATCTGTATGTTAATTCCCTAGGGTAGCAGCGGCAAGTTACACCAACTATGTGGCTTAAAGCAACTGGTTCTAAAGGCCAGAAGTCTGAAATAGAGGCCTGGGCAGGGCCATGAGGAGGGGGTGACTGGCTTTCACCTTTTCCCAGATTACACATGGCCACCAGTCCTTGGATTTCTTTAGCTTGTAGATCGACCACTCCTGCCTGCATCTCCTTCACCACATGGTCAGCCTCCCTGTGTGTCCATGGCAGTGTTCTCCCTCTTTTCTAAAGACATTCAGTTTGTTGAGTTAGGCACCTTGCTGATGAAGTATGACCTCATCATAAGTACAGTCTTCAGAGAACCTATTTCCATACAATGCCACATCCCTAGGCACAGCACTTAAGGTTTCAATGTACCTTTTGTGGGACCTTGCAGCTGTTATACATGGCTATGCATGGCAAAAAATCATTTTGCTGTTTCACCTTCTCTGTCCCCTGCCTTTCTACCAGCTTCTAGCTGCTATATATGTCTGAGCTCTCAGAGGCAGAGATGTAATGTCTAAAACAGAGGCCAGATCCTTGACTTCTGAGTTTCAAAACAGTTTCTCGAAATCCACTGTGAAGATAGGCTAAGAGCCAGAGGACTTTTGGCTGCTAAGAACTCAAGTTTGTTGAGAGACCAAAGGATTTGTGAGCTCCTGCAGAAAGCAGAGCACAGCATATAAAATAAGAACACGAGGATGGAGAAGACCCAGGCTGTGACTCAAGGGTGGATTTCCAAGAGCTCACAAAAGAAAATAAGAATTCAAGGAGCAAGGTGCTTATAAGGGAACTAAGAAGGCAGGCCTTAGGCACTGAAGAGTATAAACCACCTTTGTTCTGTTCTCTACCAAGAGTGCACATCCTACAGAGGCAAGAATTAAGTAGAGAGATTTGGGTACTCCATGAAATAGGGTAGAAACAGCAAGCCTCCTCTAATGGATGAGTGAGGAGCACCCATGACAAGGGAAGTGTTAAGCTGGAGATATCCAAATGTAGTCTCAGGGTCTTCAATCAAGGTAGATCAGGTATCCTGAAAGTTATAACTGAGCACAGTGGGCATGTGGAACCCTCCGGAGCAAGATGGGGTGCTATCTTTATTTAATAAAGTATTTCTCAATGCAATTTGCTTATTTCAAAAAAGATATAACATTTTCGAAAAATAACCTGTCTTAATATTTTTATTAAGTTTAATAGATAGGAAATAAATGAGACATGTAGTCACACAACATTAGTGATTACATATTAAACATGTTGCTTTCTGGGTAGAAGCAGTAGTTTTATGGAAAGTTTAAGATACAAATTCTGTCATTTATACATTTGGGGAACAGATTCTTGTAATTTGGTTCCTTCTCTGTCTCTACGATCTTCTTCCTCCCCCTCCTCTTCCTCTTCCTCCTCCTCCTCTTCCTCCTCCTCCATAGAGTGTGGCAATATCATTCATTTTATGATTTGGACTAGCCCATGATGTCACAGATGGGAATGGAAGTGTATGATAAACCACAGAAGCACGTGGTTCAACATACACATGAGTCATTCATTGCATTAGACATTAAATTTGGTTCCATGGGCATTTGCCCAATCCAAAGTCCTGTGGGAGTATTTGCCTTATGCTCCTATATCCAATTATAACAAAATAGCCCTATTCAGACCAAATGTTGAAGCAGTGCTGGAGTCTCTGAGTGGGATATTTGTTGGGACATTCTCCATCAGCAGGTGCTACCAAATATGTGTGGGTTAAAACAGCAACTGCTCACATTTTTAAAGAATTTATTTAGTGCCAGGCATTATTCTAAGCCCTTTAGGTGTATTATCTCATTCTGTACTTACAAAGGGCCTCAAAGGAATAAGAACCTGTGATTGTTAATCTCAATTATCAACATAGATCTAAAATCACACTGGAGATGGGTCTCGGGGCATGCCTTAAGGAATTATCATGATCAGTCTCACTGAAATGCAAAGCCCTTCCATTGGGGGTAGCACAGTTCTCCTGGATGGAATCCTGGATTCTGTAGAAAGGGAAAAGGAGATTGGGTAACATATGTTCATTTATCTGTTTCTTGACTGCCGATGCAACATCACCTCAAACCCATGTAATCATGCATTCCCCTCTACAATGGACTGGAACCTCAAACTGTGAGTCAAATAAACCCTTTCTCCTTTAAGTTGCTTCCATCAGGAGAGTTTAGTAAGCAACAGGAAAAGGAACAGGACACAATCATTCCTGTGCTTTACAGATGAGGAAATTGAAAAGTGAGCAACAACTCACACAACTGACCCACACTACAGACTATGTCTGGACCCGGTCTATAGATCTGAACCCAGCCTGGAGATCCTATGTTCTCAACACAGTGTGTTAAATTTCTCAAAGGGCTGCTGTGCACCAGGAAGTCAATACAAGAGAGTCTGGGATGATCAGAGAAAAGCAAAGAACCCCTGTTATAGGTAGAAAAATGCTGCTGTGGTATACAAGAGTACTTCAGGGTGCGCTTTACTCACAGACTGTTAAGTACTAAGGAAAACCATTCTCACTTTACAGATGGAGCAGGGAGCAGTTCCCTAAGATCCATCCCTTTCTGAAGAACTAAGTTACTGGTGTAGGGAGAGACATTTTCTTCCATGGTATAGCCTCTTATGAGTGAGTTGCCCATGGTTTTACAGATAACGTGTAGTCAGAGGTGTTCCTGTGTCCTGGTCAGTCCCACAGTTGCTTAAAAAATAATCACTCAGAGGCTTAATATTTACTATAATTGTTTGGCTAATGACTCAGGCTTATACTGGCTAGCTCTTACATTTAAATGAATCCATTTTTTTATTAATCTGTGTATTGCCACATGAACCATAGCTTACTGTAGATGCTTTGACATCTTCCTTCTTCAGTAACTGCTGTTATCCCACTCAACTCCATCTTCTTTCTCCCTGCATTTCTGCTTAGATTTCCCACCTAGCTATATTCTGCCCTGCCTCAGGCCAAAGCAGCTTTTTATTCATCAACCAATAAAAGCAACACATATTCATAGCATACTGAAGGACATCCCACATCATTTCCCCCTTTCTGTCTAATTAAAAACGAAGGTTTTAACTTTAACATTGTAAAATTACCTATAACAAAACAGGTATCAAGCAAAAATTACAGTTATAATATTTAGTATATTTGTATTTGGCAAAATTAAAGAAAATACTCAATCATCTATTCTCTCTTTGTGAGTCTAAGGTTTTATATATAATTAATCTTTTTAGTATAACTAAGGAAAACTAGATATCCAGTCTTAAATTCCATCAAAGACCCCAGAAGAATATATTACCTGTGTAAACAGGAAGTGCATTGTAAGCAACTTCCAAAATTCTAAAAATTGACAGAGATATCTGGTTGTCTGGACAGTCACCCAAAGTTCTTCTGTAATATTGGGGCATCCATATTCAGTCTATAGGCCTAGAGCATCTGGCAAACTTTTCAGTGAAGCAGGAAATTTGAAACTGTCCCACCTATAGTGGCAGTTTGTCAGTAATTTCCCTCTGTGTCCTGCAGAATGTCGGGCAATTTCTTCTGTGAAACAGGAACCTGAAGGACCATCCTGCTTTGTTTTGACAAAATTCAGTGGCCATTTTACTGTGGGTCTTACATGTCCAGTTCTTAAAGCATATTGTCAAGCAGTCCAGCCAAGCCTTGTCACATTGAAAGCAAACTCTGTAACAAGTTTCTTCAGTGCCCATCATCCTCTTGAAGTAATTGGTGCTGTCATGAGCAGATGTGTCTCACTGTCAAGAAAAGTCTAAGTTTTTAAAACATTTTAAATGCCATATTCTGTATGTCTTTGAAGTGTTTGAAGATTACCTATCCATCTGAGAGATATCTTTATATATCTAGAAAACCAACTAACATGACTATAAGCTTGACTATTAAAGATATCTATTAATTTGTATTTCTTAACTATATATTACATTTTAAATGAGCTTTATAAACACAATACCTTAAATGAGTATATATATGTATATATAATGAAATTGACCTTTAATTTGTATTAATAAACCACAATCCATACCAATGTAAAGTATTCATTTCTATATCAACAACCCTTCATTTATGCACCTGTAGCAGCCCTAATTCCAAGCTTATTAGTTAAACAAAAAACAGGAAAGTAAAAGGGGAGAGGGTTGGAAAGAAGAGGATTAGTGGGGGGGGGTCAAGAGAGGGCAATGCGGTGAATAAGGTCACAATACATTATACACATGCGAGAATGTTTCAATTAAACTCAATACTATGGATAATATGTATGACTAACATATGCCAATGAAGCAAGAATAATCTAAGAATAACAACAAAGAAAGGAACAACAAAGCAACAAAAATGAAAGAACAAAAAGAAGTCCATGTTCTTAGGGTTATTATTTTGGGCCAAAATCTAGCTCACTTTAACTTTGTGTGAGATGTCTTTTTTTTTTTTACCTGTTTCTCTCTTTTTGGAAATGTTGTGTGCAGTTGCTTGGCTCACACCAACAAACACCTGCCCAGGGTGTTAGAAGCAGTGGACTCTGCTTAGCGGGGAGCTGGGAGCACAGAGAATTAATAGAGACACCATAAAGGAACCTTAAAGGGAAGTCAGACTTGAGTTTCTGGAAATGCAGTAAAGGTTCCACAGGCGTGATCCAGGCTATAAATACCATGAGCTGTCTTTCAAAGCCCTTTCTGCTAGTCCACGTGTGAATGCTCATTAGTTTTTAAGCCCTGAATGGATTTTTGTCATCAAAGACAGTGCTAAAAATAGATGCTTCCTGGATGATTCCGGTCCTGCTGAAGAAATCAAATGATCACCCTTCATTGATTTCAAAGCTGTTTTGGACTCACTTTCCCTAAAATACATCAGTATAGATGAGAGACATTTTTCTGAGTGCCTACATCATAGGACAGTTCTGTTTCTCTGTGTGTGGGAGATCTGAACACAGGACAATGCTTCATCTAACTTTTGGATTGCAGAGTCCAAGGGCCTCTCTCGTGTCTGTTTCCCCTGGACTGTGGGCAATTGTGCAGCAGTCCTACAAGTTATTTTAGAAACATAAATGAGAATTTTTTCAAGAGGAAATGACCCTATCCCTTCTTCACACTTAACTAAGATCTATTTGAACCATACATTGAGAAGCTCAGACAAACATCTCTCTGAATAAATCACACCTGGGGAGAAGAAGAAAAGTGATATTGACCTCTGCAAGGCTACTTACTCTTATTCATCTCTTCCACTACGTATTTCCTTCTTGTCAATATTTATTGAACATCTGATACATTCTAGGTACTAGGTTAGTTGTAAGAGTGGGACAAATTGAAGAATTCACTTTATATAGACTTCTTCATATATACAACTTGAGATGTGCATTACTAAAGAGCTTCCAGGGAAAACCAGAGAGCTGGAGGATTAGAAGGGTTGGAAAGGCTCTCAGTAAAGACATAATGCCTGACAAATGTATGAGTTAAAGTGGTCCTGAAAGATATATGGGGCAAGGAGGGTGGGCTTCTATGTTCCTGTACCTGTCAGTTATTGGCTAAGAGCTTTCTGGGGATTTGTCAGCTCCTAGGCAGTTTGGAAATGTGTATAAAAGGACATGCAATCCCCATAACTCACATGCAATTTCCTGGAGGAAGCTGTAGGTGCCATCACAGGAAAAGTATGCAGAAGCTGGGAAGAGTAAGACAGACCTGGGGATTTGGGTAGTGAAATGTGAGGGAGAGTGATGGCTAATTTTGTGTGCCAACTTAACTACATGTGAAATCAACTAAAACCCAAGGATTTTTCCTGATTGGGTCATTTGAGGTTGAAAAGCACACCTTAAGTTTGGGTCACATGGGAGGCCTGCCCCTTTCTGAATGGAGATGGAAAAGGAGAGGTTGGGGAGGTAGTAAATGGGAAGAGCAGGGAGAGAACAGGAGAGCAGGAGGAGAGGAGGGAGAAGAAACGGGGGCTAGTATATAAAATAAATAAGAAATGTTAATTAAATTAAAAAAAAACTGGGTTACAAGGTGGTCAGTCACATAAAAGGACTGAAACAAAAAAGATTTTTGCCTGTTTGCCCTCACTTTGCTGGCAAGTTCATCTATCCTGTTGCCAAGACCTTCCTTTCCTTGTATTAGAATGGGGTTCTTTAAGATTACTCCATCATAGACTGAAATGCCACCAGCAGCTCTCTAAGAATCTCCCCCAGCCTTGGACTGGGGCTGCCTAGACATCCAGCCTCATGACCTGAACAACTGCTAGATTTGTGGTCTTTATGTCAGGAGATAGCTGTTGTTGGACTATCCCGACCACATCCTGTATACCATTCTAATAAATCCCCTTTTAATGTATGTAAGTATATATGCAAAATTTTCAGAATAAAGCAATTACCAGTGTTGGCCCCTGTGGGAAATACTGAGTGTGAGTGGGTGTCAGGGGTGTAGAGGTTTCAGCAGACTAAACAAACTAGAGAACAATCATTGGAATCTGTTATCAGTACCTCAACAGCCCCTGAGCACTCAGTGTAGCCTTGGAATTGAGCAGAATTCAAAGTCCTGAAGTTGCCTTGACCCAGACAGGAGGTTCTGCAAGAATCTGTGTGAGGAAGGACACGAGACAGAGCAATTCTAGGTGGATAAAGAAGAATAAAAAGGGAGATAGAACATGGGACATGGGGAGAGAACGTGGTGGCAAAGCAGGGTTCTAGTGACTCGCAGGAGCAGCGGGTGAGTGTGCCACAAGGTGGAGATGGAGCTTTGAGCAGATGACCAAGTAGAAATAGCCAGGCCTGGGGGCACAGACTCTGAGAGCTCACAGATTTGAAGGAGCTTTAGAGAATGAGGATCCTGACAATAAAACTAGGAATCAGTCCAAAGAAGAAAAGAATTAGAACCCAGGAGGAAGATCATGGCTCTACCACTGCAGGAGGGGAACAATAAAAGGAACCACGATGCTGGTTGTGAAGGGAGCCACAATGGTGACTGTGAAGATGATGC
>JABTXL010005929.1:29367759-29411503 GCA_025134845.1 Neodon shergylaensis
GAATGGCAGTGTCTACAAGGTGAGGGAGAGAGAAATTTTCTATTTCTTTATTTTTTTTAGTTTTATTTTCTTTAATAACATCGTTTCCATTTATTTTATATACCAACCACATTTTTCCCTCCCTCCTCTCCCCCCTCCATCCATTCCTCCTCTGTCTCCATTAGAAAGGGGCAGGACTCCCATGGGCTTGAACTTAGCATGATATATCAAACTGACTCAGGCCCTAGCTCCTTTCCCTGTACACTTTTTCTTGTTGTGTGAGACTTAGACATTTTACACATCAGAAGTGAGAGTCTGTAAGAGGGCTGTGAGGATCCAGGGAATTGGAGTTGTTACCATTCAGACCCTGGCAGATACGAGCTGTGGGCAGGAGGACACTCTCCTCTTGTCCTGAGTGGACTGGGGTCATCAAGGGTGTAGGGTCAGAGGGAACAGATGCGGAAAGGAAATGGAATGAGAATTTCAGAATTGCCTTGAAAGCTGCACCTCATGTTTAGAATCAGTTTGGCTTTGGATGTGCTGATCTCACAGGAGCTGGCTCAGCTCTGGTCCTCTAGCTCCATTTCCAATAGGGAAAAGTGAGATGTTCTACCAACAGGGACAGTGGTCTGAGGAGTGACCAGAACCCCATCATTCTGGACAGGCCATGTGCCTTTTTAACAAGGCCAACAACAATTTAAATCACTTCTACAGATGACATAGATGATCCAGCAAGAACTGCTGAGGGTGATTCTTGAGTAGAACCCTGCCTAACGAGCAGCTTTGTTTGTAAGGCCCTGGGGAAGTTTGGTCCTTCCCGCAGCAGCCTGTGAGATATTATACAACAGTGCCTTTACCTTGCGACCAATCAAGCTGTTGTTTCCTTTTCTTCCTGTGCCCTCCCCAACCAAGAGTAAACACAGAAGTCAGATTTGGTGGCTCACATCTATAATTCGAGTACTCCAGAGGCTGAGACAGAAGGATAGTTGCAAGGTTGAGGCCAGCCTGGTCTACACTGTCTCAAACAAACAAATGAACAAACACAGCAAGCTGAGTTTACGGATTTATTAAAAAGATTAAAATCGGCTTTCTATACCAGGCTCATACATTTAGACTGCCGTTTTACATACCACAATACCCCCACACCCTTACGCTCACTTCACAATGAACCTCGAAGTCATTTACCTGCTTGTATGGAGTGCTAGGATTACAAAAGCAAAAAACAAATGAGAAGTAGCCTTGGCACCACGGTGACTTTCCCACATTTGCCCAGGGAAATAGATGCCAAGAAGATCCATTTCCCTGGGGGTGTCATCAGGATACAAAGATCTTCTGGTCTGGCCATCTGTCTCACTACAGAAGTTAACTTTGCTTAAAATCCAAAGATGGGTTATTGTAGCAGTTGGTGCTGGTGTCAAGCCTGGGTACATAGAAGCACACTGAGTATCTTCTGCTCTGATACCATGTGCCTCGCTAAATCTCAAAGTTTCCATGCAAATATGTGTTCTGAAGAGTCAACACATGAATCATCAGGAAGGCAGATAAAAACCTCAAGGAAGGTCTTTGATGGATGGACATCTAGTGACATAGCTGTGGGGATGCTCCCTAATATGCTCTGAGATGCCTCTGTAGGAGCATTGTCGTGATTCTCTGCTCAGTGCAAAGCTCTGGCTCTTCCCTCTGGGAATATCAGCACCTTGTTGAGTGTCAGATCCTGCATGTGAAGTGCAGGGTGGGTGAAGTGCCACCCTCTAATCTGAGACAATGGAAGGGTTTCACAGAGAGCCAACTGGAGAAGTTCATTCCAGAGGGAAAAGGATGCTGTTTTATCACACCCCCAGTCAGAATGGCCAGAGTGCTGGCTTTAGACATACTGACACTTTGCTCTGGAGGATGAAGGAACTCAGCAGTGGTGGAAGGCCTGACGCTTTGTTGGGTTGGGTTTGTTGGTGGCTCTATGAACTGTGCTCCACATGTCTGGCATTAAATCACAGGTCAAGGTGTAGCACCATCACTATTATACCCGAGAAGAGGAACTTCATAAGACATGTTCAATTTTGCATTAAGAAACGGGTCACTCTACAGAGTTAAGCTGTAGGGGACCCTCAGCATAAATAAACTCTGGAAGTAAAACCCTATATCTTCACATAGTGTGCTTAGAGACTCTGCTTGTCTTGATACAATTCGGGCCCTGTTGTGCTCAGTGACTTTTCTAAGCACTGCCCAGCCTCTGATACACATGATTGCATCTCTCAATATATTTTTTTTTCACAATGGAAGGGCTGTCTCCTTGAAACAGAATTCTGTCCTTTCTGGGAAGACAGAGCTAGGACTGATAAACGTGTCTTTCTTCTTACAGTTTGTTTGAAGTCTCCAGAGCACAAAGGCTCACAGGCTTTGTTTGGGGAGATGAAGCAAGCACCTTACGGGTGCTCAAAGTCACTTTCCCAAGTTTTATAATTTGCTTTGTCTGAAAGTGAGAGGTTGAGAAGAGAAAAGGAATAATAAAAGTAAAAGTAAAAAGAAAAAACAAACAAACAAAAAAAAAGAAAACCTGACCAACATTCCCAGCAAAGTCAAAACACTTAAGGGTGGATCCCTTGCAGGTCTAAGCTACATCTTGCCTCTACAGAGTTCAGGGAGGGAGCTGGGGCTGCTCACTGCCAGTTTGTAAGCCAAGCAGTCCACGTGATGGTTCGTCTGCAGAGAGCTTATGCCATAGCTGACACTCTCTGAATGTAGGGTGCTTACTGTGCTCTATTCTAGAAACTGAAGATATGTGCATAAGACAGATTTCTCTCCTGATGGAGTGAGCATTCTTAGGTAGGAGGATTGATAATAACATTATAAGGAGTAAATTACACAGTGACTTAGTAGATAATAAACGTGAAAAAAGAGCTGGTGTAGATGGCAATCCTGGAACAGGTCACTGTGGTGCAGCACAGGAACCTATAGGGATTTCATGGAGGAGGTAAGCTGAGACTGAATTTTGAAGAGGGGATGCTCTCTGACCTCCTGGATCTTGAGGACCAGTGATGGTGTGAACTTGGACTTCCTCTCTTCATTGTCTGGGTAGTTCCAAAGTCTGAGCAGAGCATCTGGCCACCCTGCCAGGCCTTTGCCTCAGGAGATGTTGTTTTCGTTACTTACAAGAACACATTTAATTTAACACAATATTTTCATTATTTATCAGAAACACCATGACTCTGTCATTTATTTTCAATGCAAACTTCCTTGAACAAAGTTTCACCAAAGCCCCTACAGAGATGTTCTTAATTGTAGGGTGCCTGTTGGGTGGGACACTGAGAACTGTATCCCAGCACATACTTCCTAGATCTTGCTTGAGGACTCTGAGATGATCTCATTACCTGGACTCATCCTGTCTTCAGTCAGTGTGATCCTTTCTATAGCTACTATCTGACCCTTACGTGGTCCTGTCTTACTAGGGCTCGGTCACCTCATTGCCTCTCTTTCAGAATGTGGATGAATGTGGTCTTTTGTATTTCTTCTTGATTTAAAGCCCTTGTTGAAGGTTACAATTCCTTGATGCATGAGAAAAATACAGCCTTTCTTTCTTTTCATGTCATCTCACCCGTTTTGATGGTCATTTTTGACCAACAATTGAGAAGAGAAGCTTTGTGGGTCTTCAAAGCCCTGAGTATTAATGTGTTTATCTAAGAGCAGAGGTCATCTCTGGGCCATATTATCTTTTTTTTTTTTTTATTTTCGAGATAGGGTTTCTCCATAGCTTTTTGGTTCCTGTCCTGGAACTAGCTCTTGTAGACCAGGCTGGCCTCAAACTCACAGAGATCTGCCTGCCTCTGCCTCCCGAGTGCTGGGATTAAAGGCGTGCGCCACCATCGCCCAGCCATATCCTTTAGAAGGTTAAAATATAGAAGGTTAAAATAAGGCTTTCCAACTTGGACACACTCCTTTAGACTTTATTTACATCTGAAGCTGGACTATGACAGACTAGTCCTTGGCTTCCTGATCCCAGATTGCTGTGCATCATTGCTGAAAATGGGTTTATTACATAGTTCTGGAATGTCCCGGTTGATTTTTATAGAAGGAATCAGGTTGTTCATATATTATAGGCCCAGGTCAGAAAGACCTTCATTGAGAAGTTGCTTATTTTAAGAGCAATGACCTGTTTCCTGTGTCTTAGGGACAGTCTAGGAGTCCTGCCACAGGATGGGCTCAGAACGTACCGGCTCATGAGCAGCTTCGTGCTATCTCACTGTTTAGACTTTCCACCCTCTTCTCTTAGCCTTGTGGATGTGGGGATCAGTGAAGCATCAGGCAGACTCGTGAACCCAATGGAAGCCCCAGTATCTCTGGAGATGGCAGAAGTGGGAATGCTGTGTGGCTTACAAATACCTCTACTTACTTTTCGAAGGGGCTATTGTCCAGGAATTTGGATAGATTAAAGGAAACCCAGTCCATCGAACCAACAGCTCTTCCCCATTCACCCAACAGCTGTTAGCCAGAGGCTAAAGAATTGATCTGAGTTGACCATTCTAAAATATGGATAAGATATAAGATAAGAATATGAGAGCTGGGGGGGGGGGAGGTAATCCCTAGGTCATATTCCTTAGCAACAGAAAACAAAACTTTCCAGAGTGAAACTTTAAATTCCCATAGACCTGGTAAGGACATAGATAGTCCAATGACCTCCCCCACACAAACAAGATAGAGACAGGAGGATACAGAGGAAAACTCACTGTTATTGCTGTCATAATGGTCTTTTAATTCACAGCTCTACACCCCTTTGTAGACAGTATCAGGCCCCTATTTGAGGCAGGGGGACACGTTTTTGATACAGTGCTTGCATGTGGAATTCATTTTAACAAGCGTTTCCAAGGCAGGAATCTTGCAAGCAACCCATCGCAGAGGCAGACATTGTCGAATCTTTTATTTTACATCTTGGGAGAAAAAAAAAAACTTAATACACTTCCAAGGGTGGGAACTCTACAACTTTTTAAACTTATTGATGCTAGGGTCCGTCTTTCTTTCTTTAGAAAGTAGCATCTCGATCCTTCCACATCCGTGAGGGTGTCAAGGATAAATTGTGCTCTGAAACCATGATGAGCAGCACGTCGCTCCCATCCACAGAGGCCCTACTGTCGGAGCTGTTGTATGGCTGTGATGGAGTCTGGTACCTGCTCTGCCTGTGCTCTGTGTGTCTGAAGCCCAGGAGGCACAAAGTCTGCCTGGAAGAGATGGAAGGAGGGAAGGGTGGAAAGGGATGAAGGAGAGAGAGGGAGGGGAAAGAAAGTGTTGTAGTCTAGTTCCAGATAGCAATCACCACACCAGCTTTTGCTGATGGATTCCATGGGGGCGCATTAAGAAGGTCTGAGAAGGAACTTGTGTGAGGCATGACTGGGAAGTTGGAAGCTGTGGACGTGGGGTCAGTTTTTTTTTCCAGTCAATGTCAAAATTCTAATGTGAAGACCTGGTTCTCCTTGCCTGTTAGGGCGGCATCTGAAATGGGGTTTGGCTGCCTCAGAGAATGGCAGGCTCTTCTAAGGCACACTGTGTAAGAGTCAAGGGATGTGGGGTATGGTACCTCCCATTTGTGAGTAGGCTCTCTGTTTGCGTAAGCCCTATGACAAGGCATTTGGACAGAGAGAAAGGAAAAGAAATACAGAATTTGGAGGAACACCATATAGGGACTGATATTCCTGTGGGTGCCAAGGAGAGGGTTGGAGGAGTCACATCTGAAGACGGTCTACTGTGAACCTGTCAGTCACAGTGGAGATAGGGCAGGGAAAGGGAGGTGAGACACAACATCACTTTTTTTCTCTCACAAGTCAGGGCTAAAATGAGGAACTTAAGGGGTGAGCAAGCATCTCTTGTGAAGAGCCAGAGAATACTCTGGGCTTAGTGTGCCATACTGTTACTCAACTTGACATCACAGCACAAAAGCAACCACAGATAATGCAAATGGAGCGAAGGGCCTTTGGGCTTCTTCCAATAAAACTTTATTGACAAAGAGCAGTGCGCTGGATTTGGAGATGGTCTGCTGACCCTGATGAGTTTGGCAGCAGGTCCTGCACGGGACAAGGACCTGAGTCCTGCGAGGGGCTTAGAATACTGGATGGAGACCAGGCTGCCTTTCATTTGCTTTCCAGCCACAGAGCTGACGCCGTGTCTTCTGCTCAGAGCTTTCGCATCCGTTTTCCTAGATTGGGCACTGGGTCCAGTCATTTTGTTCACAAACAGTATGAGCAGGAAGGAGGCCCGAGCCATGGATAGGAGGTATCAGTAGACATGCAAATAAAGGCAGACCACCTTTTCTCTTTTATTTCGTTTAGACAAAATGCAAAGAGTGTCTCATCAAATTAAAAAATAAACAGAAAAGAAGACCGAATGGGTTTCCCCCCACCCCCTCACTGACAGCACTCATCCTAATTCACAACAGAAAATCAAACCGAGGACCTGGTTCCTAGTGGGAAGGAAAGGTGTGCACAGGTGACGGAAGCTTCCCCTGCCCCCAGAGCAACGTTCCTCTTCGATTCACAAATAGGCTAATTTCCCCCCATTTCCTTTCTTGACTCCTGTGTGCTAGAACTTCTGTTCAGAAGGTTTAACGAGTCCCCATGCACTTTGTAGAAAATCAGTAAAAATGCTATAGCCTGTGAAAATCATAAAACTGGACTTCTTTCCCCAAAAATCAGATGCCCAGGCAGATGGAGCCCACACTCAGACGGAAGAAAAGCAGAGTAGTCTTTGCACTGTCTGTGGTTTCAGTATTTTCTTTCTTTTTTTAATATATTTTGGCAATTTTCTTTAATTATAAATATTGGAATTCCGTAAAAAAAAGGTAGCTTTGATTGGATCGTTTAAATTGTATTTACAACCACTGTCCAGCCACGCCGTGTGTTATACCAGGGTGTAAGATTTTGCGTAGGGATTGTTTCCTTTTAAATGGCCTCGAGAGTCCAGCAGTGATTCCTGGGAGCTGCTCATTTTAGCTGCCTGTCCCAGCTCTGCGCCCTCTCGCTGAGGTAAGGTGGCCACGGCCCCTTGTTGCCACGACTGCTGTCCTTCTCTTGTGGAAGAGGTGGAGGAGGAAGCCTCCATAGGGGTGGGCTCAAGGACCGTGGGGCGCTTCAGGGTCCGACTTTTCTGGGGTTCCAAGCACGCTTGTCCTAAACTCAGGTCCCTGCTGGTGCCTGGTGCCCCCCGGTTTAACAAGAAGTCCATTCGAAGGTATGGAGGCAGGTGGATGAGGTCACCTGGGAACAAACACAGAGAGTTAGTCGGTGCCCTCATTTGCTTCTCTGGGCAGAACACCTCAGGAAAGAAGTGGGAACTTTGCTCGAGAGAAAGAGTTATCACCGTGTCAGGGGACACTTCTTAAGACACCTCATTGGAGTGAGCTCCAGAGAGGCAAGCAGATGTTTTTCACACTTCTCTCCCATGGGCCACAGAACACTAACTGTAGTTCTGCAGTTTGAGAGCCTGAGGCATGGAGCTAACAAGTCCCAACACCCTTACCAGTATCTATGTATACTGGAGACAACACTTCTGCTGCTATGAACAGTGAGAGTGAGCCCCATATGATTAGAAGTGTGGGGTTCATGGGGCTGGAGGAAAGAGCCAGGGATACTGAGGAAATGGACAACACTCTCCTTTTGATGATCCATGAAGCCATGTGACCTTGGAAAGCTGTGTGTAATGAACTGAGGTAAAGAGAGCATGTGTCTTGGCCATGCTGGGGTGAAGATCAGAACATCTGAGTTGACTCTACTTCCATTGGCTTCCATGGTGCCATGGCAACACACCTTCTCTCTTTCAAGAGTACTGGCTTTGAGGAAAAAGGGTGCCTGATGCTAGCCTCCACTTATACCCCCACCCGTGGAAGCTTCCTTTCCTCTGGGATCCCCTATCATCACAGGCAAGGTAAGGCCTCTCTGGTGGCTTTTTCTTTCCAGCTACCTCCTTCTCCATGATGTCCTGTTACCTGGCTGTGGCTTCCTGAGCAAAGCACTGGATTCTATGCTTCTTCCTACCTTCAGTCCTTCTAGGTCTCAGGTCTGCACCATGGTCCCTGCACACACACCCTCCCTGCCTTCCCCCATTCTTCTTAATTCCCCATGAGAATTCCCTAGCAAATCCTTTGTCTGTTTCATCTGCCTTGCCATGCATTTCTTGTCAACTCTGAACTGTCCAACACAGCGTCTGTGCTCTCGAGTACGAAAGCATCATCCTGGAGTTTACTCCAGCCCAGTTGCCGTATTCTCTGGTCTCTTCCTGGTCTTCACCTGCTCTAACCCTGGCAACATCTGATGCTATTGGTATTTTCCTGCCCCACCTCTGTGGCCTCCCAGCTGCCTCTGCACCTCTGACCATCATTCTTCAATCTTCACCTCACAATGCAGAACTTTAGAACCTTCCCAAGGGCCTGTCCCCAGCCTCCTTGGGAGGGTCAGTTGCTGGCGTCATCTTTTTTGTTTGTTTTTATCAATAATTATCCTTTCCATTCTGTTGTCTCCTGAGTCCCAGGCATGAACGTCAGAATCTCTGCTAACATCTGCCTATAAATATCCACCCTGAATTTGAAATGCCACAGTCCACAAATTCAGGTCAGAAAGGCCAGGCCTCATGCCCACTCAAACCCTAAACATCCTGCTCTCCATTGTGCCCAGTACTGACTACTGTTGCCAGCATTCTTCCAGACATTAATGACTCTCTTTTTATGGGGGGGGCACCTTCCTCTTCTGATTACTTTGTTCGAATATTACCTTGTGACTTGTTTTCGTCCCCATCTCCATGAGCCTGTCTAGAGACATTAATCCATCCCACCACCCCTTGCAAAGAGTTGGCACACTGGGATGAGCCTGTAGAGGCAGCCACACTCTGTAGCTTGAGTTGGACTTGGTCTGGCACTTAGCCTCTGTTTTCCTGGAAGACACACGGACCACCCTCTAGCTTATCTAAACATCTTAGTTTTCTCACTTCAAGACCCACATAGGCAAGGACTGTGCAGCAGGCTGAGATGACCCCTGGGGTCATCTGTTTCTGTTTATCTCAAGGCTGCAGGAACTCACTGTCTTGGCACACATACCAGGTGAGCAGGCCAGAGAGTATGGCGGCCATGCGCAGTTCTCCAGCAGGAAGGATGGGTAGGGGAATGTGTTGATGAGAGAGACATGACATGGCCTGATCTGGGGGTTGGGGCAGCTACGGGATGTGAGAGAAGAATGAAACTGAGATAGGAAGGACACCTGTCAGAAATGGCTTCCGATGTGAAGCGGCAATGGCCAAGGGGAAGGATGAGCCCACTGTGACTCCCTCTAGGTTTCAAGCTCAGGAGATAAGGGAGACAGTTGACTATACTATGGTTTAAATGTGTTCATACATTGGAGGCTTGGGCCTTACTGTGGTGGTGGAGCCTTAAAGAGGTGTCTAGTAGAGGGCCTCAGGACAACTGGGGATGGGCCTTGGAAGACACATGGGGGTCTTGGTCTCTAACTGGCTTCCCAGTCTAAGAGGTGACCACTTTATCACATTTCTGACTGCCATGGCCCCCTCCAGAGTTCACATTATGCTTTTTGCAGCTTGGATCTTCAACACCGACTAAAAGCAATGTAGTGTCCTCATAAATCTAACTTGCCTTTGGTATTTGTTGTATTAACAGAATTCAAATAAGCACAAGCCACCAATTTACAAATGATGCATTGGGAAAAGGTGGTAAGCTAGAGAGGATGGGTTGATCTCAGACACATTGAGTCTGGAGGGACTGGGCCTCTCCCATAACATCTCCAGCACAACTTCCCCTCCCACCCCAGTTCTGGCTAAAATGGCTGAAAGTCCCTGTTTAGTGACTTATTTTTCCTATAAGTTCAACGCCACTGATCCAGATTGTCTGTGGCAGGAGTAAACCCAGCATCCCAGAAAGTTCTCTGTCTTCCTCACTGAAGAGTCAGCAGGACATCGAGGACCATAGTCTACTGTTTAAGGATTCTAGGAAGAAATAAACCCAACTCAAGGCAAGCACCTCAGAGCATCTTAAAAAGCATTCTCTTTTGTCAAAATGGTACTACTTTCATAAGATTTCCCCCAGAATACGAGGAAGGATGACCCTACTCTTTGGAAATTCGCTAAGTGATTTTCTTGTGTGCCGCAACAACTTGCCTCTTGGTATTGGTGGTGTGAAGATTTACCTACATTCTCTTGTGGGCCTCCTGGGCTCTCTCCGCCCTGTAAGGACTGGTGAGGATTACATGGTTTCATTACAAACCATGGTTTGTCATCATCTAGATGGCCTGGCCAACCCCATGAAATTCAACCCTAGTTCAATGCTGGTTTTATACATAAGATTGAGTCCTATGAAGGTCCAGTCATAAATACTCAATAAATAGGTCATGACCCTTGGTAGAGCAAATGACACACTCCGTTATCCTTCTGAACAGGGTTTGGGGCACTTATTGAAACCAGATGCCCCCTCTGCAGAGACTAGTGTAGAATGTACATGAAGATTAGATTTTTCTACTAAAAATAAATGCAAAGATTTAATTTTTAAAAAATGAAACCTTATGGTCTTAAAAATTTCTTATCTTCATTATAGTAATGGACATACTCTTCAGTTTTCTTCATCAAATGACTAATGTATGCAGAAACAAACACAAAGCCATTAATAGAGATGCCATTTATAAATGAGATAGAGGGTTAAGGCAATGGCCCAGTGGAAAAAGTGTTTTTCATGCAACCATGAAGCCTGGAGTTTTGATACTCAGAAGTCAGATCAATGCTGGATGGCTGTGTCTGCCTGTTTGTAATTCCAGAGCTCTGATGATGGAGACAGAGGCTCTTTATAGCAAGAGGGTGAGCAGGGATAGCCATACTGGCGAGCTGTGGAGTCAAGCGAGAGGTCCTGCCTTAACGAATATTGTAGAGAGTGGAAACATATCATTCCTACATGCACAGACCACACATGCAAATAATGCAGGATAAGTAAGATGCAGAATTATTTTTCAATGTGAGGGACACTTGCTCTGTGTATCAGTACATGCTACCTGACTAATTCTGAAACATATAAAATTTTATATATCTAACCCCCTAAAGTGAGTATTCCTAAGTGTTCAATAAGCAAACTAGACTGATGGACTCTTTTATTCGATTGTGTGATTATTTTTATCCTGTCCCAATGCGTGGAACAGGTGGATCACATATATTTCAGTGTTTTTCAAGGGGACAGGTTAAAAAGACGGGTGACTGCTACTGATATCTGACTCTATCTTGCATGCCTGGTGTGTCTGTAATGAGCCAGGATCCACTCAGGCCTCAGTTTTTACCCCATTAGCTCACCATCACATTTCCCAAATGGTAATGATCCCCAACAAGCCTGTGGCCTTTCAGTCTCATCCAGATTATAGATTTCTCTAATGTGGGATTGTACAGCTCAAGACATACTTGTTTAAAATGAGACCACAGTGCCCTGTGCTGGCTAGATGGTTCAGTGGGCAAAGGCACTTGCCACCTTGCCTGGAGGCCTAAGTTTGGTTCCCAGGACCCACATGGTAGAAGGCAAGAAAAGACTTCCACACACATGTACACCTATGCACACACAATGAATATGGCAAATAAATATTTTAAAAACAGGGCACCCAAGATTTATGCTCATCACAGCTCTCCCTTTCGGTGCAGTGACCAAGAGTGTTTGATAGCCTAAACAAAAGCTTGGTTAGAAGTGCTGATCTTTCGTAATGGAACTAGAAATCTTCACAGCTAAGTCTTCTTGCAGGACTGCCAAGCAGCTCTGCATGTCTAATATCTTGTAAAGAACCAGTGTCAAAAAACAAGTAAAGCTTTATGAAGTTAGATGGTTGCTTAAAGAGTTGAAGAGCTGCTCTCCTTGGTATATATATCTCAAAATATATCATATATCTAAAATATGAATGATGTTTTCTAATCAGCGTACAAAGCAGCTCTTTTGCTGTGTGAATGTATCAAATGAACATGCTTAATAATGCACCTGCTGATGGGGAAGGACACACCAGGGTGGCCAGCACTTTTTTTCTGTTTGAAATCTCCGTCCACACTAAAGTTTGAACACCAGCTGGGAGATGGGATTGTTTGGAAATCTGTCTAGAGCCTAAGTTCCTCAGGTGCCTGTACAAATTAAGGCCACCACTGAGATGACAGCTCTAGGAAGACAGAGTCTGGGGTGGAGGTGACGCTGGACACTGGAGCACGCGTCTGCCCCCACCTGGCTGTTTCATAGGGGAGACACTCATTCCCGACTCCAGTGCCAACCATTCTGAGCATGACTGGTGTGGACCAGAGCTAGGTGGCCTTGTCTCCAGTACGGAGGGCTGCGGCAATGACTCTGTTATGCAGCTCACATGCAGGTTTCACCATAGCACAGGGGTTTAGAGGTGCAGGCCTTTCAGAAGAATGAGAGGGGGGCTGGTTAGTGGCACCCATTGACGCAGGTCCAGAATTCTGAGTGTAGCTCCACCCAGAGAAGTGGCCTTTGCAGATGAGATGAAGCTAGGTGACCTGAGAAATGGTCATTTGGATTTAATACGGGCTTTAAATCCAGTGACATATGCCTCTATAAGAGCCAGGCAGAGGGACATGGGAGGCACATGGGGATTGAGCCATGGGAGGATGGAAGTCAAGCCAGAGTGGTGGGGCCAGAAACCCAGGGAAACCTGGTGCCAGCAGAGCTGGAGTTGGCCAGGAGTGTGCTCTTACCTAGAGCCCTCAGAGGAACATTTGTCAGCTGATGTCTTGACTTTGAACTTCTGGTCTCTAGAACTGTGAGAGAATAAATCTGTTTTAAGCTCTCAAGTTTGTGGTGACTTGTCCCAGCAAGCCTTGGGAATCAGATACCTTTTTTTTCTCGTCTGTGATGGGTTTAGGGTCTCCATAGCAACAGCCACACCCCTCCTTTCTCATTGGTCATTTCTGCCTCCACCAGCCGGGAAGAGAAAAGAGTTGAGGGAGCTACAAATGGTTCCTGCAAAGGCTGGAGAACTGCTGGAGAGGTGCTAGTGCCACCTGCAGTCCCTCCTTTTTCCTCCACCAAGCCTGAGCCGTAGACCTGTGCCTGCTCTCCCACCCCTGCAGAAACAGACCCTGTGTATCTGGTGAGAGAGACAACCCAGAGTTTGGCAGAGAGGGGTCTTTGGACTTGGCTTCCTGCAGCTCCCGGACCCCCATGGGAAACACCATCCTCTCTGAGAGTTTCTAACTCCACAGGGGAAATATACCCCCCACTCTGGTCAGCCAGGATCCTCTGAGTTCCCCACACATTTGAAAGCACCGGTAGTCAGCAATTCAAGAGCCCTTTGAGTGAGTATATTGTTTATACACCATGGTGCTGCCTCTGACAGGTAGACACACCCTGGGAATCCTGTGTGCGGGCTCTGGTGCTGCACAGGCAATCAGAGCAGTCAGTCCTCATACTCTCTGCAGTGTGGCTTTGCCGGTGGGAGGTGCCAGAGCCATTTGTAGGTTCCATATCCTTGGTTCTTCTTCCTCTTGGCCTCCCACTGGCCTAGCTTTCCCTTCTTTCCTCCCTCCTTTCCTCTCTTCCTCCTTTTTCTCACTCTTTCTCTTTCCCCATCCTCTATTTCCTCCCTTTATTCTCTTCCTCCTCCTCTTTCTCCCTCTCTCTGTTTTGTTTCTCTTGGATAATGCTTTCATTCATGAAGTCAAAGCCATACAGAAGGGTAAAACTCAGGGGTTATGGGTAGGAGAGGGCTAAGGAGAGAGATGAGTGCAAGGTAGCAATCATCCCATGATGGAGGTGGGTCTTGTATCTTATCTGTTGCTTTCATTGGTTAACTAATAAAGAAACTGCCTAGGCCCATTTGATAGGCCAACCCTTTGGTGGGTGGAGTAAACAGAACAGGATTGGGGGAGAAAGAAGCTGAGTCAGAGAGTCGCCATGATGCTCCCACTCCAGCCAGATGCAGGTTAAGATCCTCCCTGGTAAGCGGCACCTCATGGTGTTACAGGGATACTAGAAATGGGTTAGATCGATATGTAAGAGCTAGCCAATAAGAGGCTACAGATAACGGGCCAGGCAGTGTTTAAATGAATACCGTTTCTGTGTAATTATTTCGGGCACAAAGCTAGCCATGCGGGCGGCCGGGTGCTGGGCACGCAGCCCAGCCGCCCCTGTTACTACAATCCCAGACAGCCAACAAAGTGTGTGTGTCCTTGTTTACCCCACTATCTGCATGTCTACTTCCCCCCAAGTTACCTCAACCCAGTTAGTGCCTCTTTCCCAAGCCAAGCAGCAACACAGACTTGTTGGCAGGGGCTTATTGGAGTCCCAGCTGGGCCTTTGAAACATTCTACTCTTGACTTAGGCAAACTTAAAGCACACATTTGTGCACCCGTCAAGCCCCTCTGCTCTTGGGGTCCACACCCCTGTCTCAGAAGCAATGCAGCAGGACACTAGGCAGCTGAGGCACTTTGGGGAAATGGCACTGGGGAAAGCAGAGCTGTGTTCAAGATATTGAGCACAGGGTGGAGTGTGAGGCTGAACTGGGTGGGGACAGGGTGCGGTGAGCGGGGGATGGGTGAGAGACAGCCACAGGGGCAAAGAAGCAGACAGAGATCAAAGAGATGGATGGATACATACAGGATGATGGGAGCAGACGCAAGAACAGGAAACAGCCTCAAAGAGATGAAAATTCAAAGTGGGATCACAGGTAGAAGGGAAGCCTGCTCCGACTCACAGGCCATCAGAGAGGTGGGCGTGTTAGGAGTATCAGTGTATTACAGTCACGGACCAGCCCCTTCTCAGCTTCTGAGATGTATGTGCCCCACCAGAACAATACACACTCACTCTAGGCCTCCTTTCTCACATTTCCCCCTGGGTCTCGCTACAGATGGCAAATCTTAGCCACCACAGCCCCACCGGGAGGAGTCCAGCCCTCGGATTTGACTCGCATCTCGAGGAAGAGGAGGACAATTTAGCTATTAACTCAGTGTTATGTGTTATTTTCCGATACAATGCTTCATTTCTCATCCTCTGCCACGGCTCCCTGGGGACCTTCAGTGACAGTAATGTCTCTGAAAGTCCAGATTAAGGAAGCTAGCATCGATCTCCCCACTTCTCCTAACTGGCAAGCACACAGATGTAATTACTGCCCCCTGGCCCCTACGAGGCAGAATTCCTCCCTCTCATCCATCAGCACCTGAGGCTTAGAGCCTGTCATCCTCCATGAAGGAAGGGGGCAGTCAGGCTGTCTGTCCTGATGGTGTGAAAACCGCTCTATGCATATGCTGCCTTCTTGAAGCTAAAAACTTCCCGAGCTGTCTCAATGTATTCAGACTCATGCACGAAGTCTGAGTGTATTTCAGTCTTGGAAAGGGGAGGGCAGAATCCGTCAGCACGGCTGCAGAAATCCCGTGGTGAGAGCCGGTCCACGCATCTCAGCTCTGTCTCCCCACCCCGTGACCATCTGTCATATACCACACAAGCAGAGGCACCTGGTCCAGGTCAGTGAACCTTCACTGAGGTTGACCTCACCCTGGGGAAATGTGGCAATGTCAATGTGAGGGGCAGCGAAGTAGGCTACTAGCAACTATGGGTCAGTGGGCAGGGGGTAGGCAGGACCCTTTCCCCAGCACCCGCCTCAAGATAATCACCTTGACATCACTGCTGTTGAGAGCCCTCACTATAGATGTTGAAAGTTCAAAAAACCCTAAGCAGTCCCTTCTCTCCTTCCAAATTCTACATGGGACTTACTGGTCTCAACCTGCGTAGGGCAGTATCCCTTTCAATGTATCAGCCCAAGGAGCTTGGCTTTCGTGGAAGACCATGGGAAGATGGGTGAGTCGTACAGTGGTCAGAGACAAAACCCAGGCGTTTCTCCCACTGAGCCTGGTGAGGTGGTTGCTGAGTGAATTGGAAGGGCCAGGGTTTGCAAGTTCATGTTAGAATCCCCCCTTTGCTTCCAAACAGTTCTGGGAACCCCTGAGGCATCACAGTCAAGTGTGGGGCATGGAAATGTCTTGAAATTTTCAGCCTGACAAGGTCTTTCTTAGATGCTGTCTCACCTATAAACATAGGTAAAGGCTATCTGCACTGGAAGTTGTCGAGTCAGTGTGTCCTGTGGAAGAAAGGGATCCATGCACTTTTAAGAGCTGAGCATCCCTGGATATACTGCACGATGACGCTGCCTTTTCTTCCTCCTCTGCAATACCTTGTTATCCAGGAACTGGGAAGCTGCGTAAATGCTGTCCCAAATTCATGGAAAACTAAGTGTAGCGCAGTCGTCAGGGGCTCGGATTGCCTCGGATTGCCTCCTGGGAGACATAAAAAGGATCTTTCATCAATCCCTAACAAGGTTTTGTTTGATGCCTGTGTTTGGATGCAGCTGGGTATTGACGCAGAAGGAAGATGCAAAGGGCACTCAGACCTCGAGTTCTAACAATTTCAATCACGACCATGGAGATGAGACCTGCAGCATTGCAGTCAAGGAGATAATGGGTGAAGGCAACCGTGGAGTCTGCCTTCACCTCAGGCAGACGGGATCTAACACATTTTTTAGTTTAATATTAATGTCACACCATGGTAATGAAAAACTTGTAAACCAATCTCTCTGTAAACGAATCTTCACTCTCAAAACAGCAACCAGGAAAAACTCTAAATAAATGATGTGACATTAATATCGGAGGGCCCACTGTTTGGGCTCAGTTACTGTTCTTGGCTTGTGCTTTGGAGTCTTCATGCATTTTTAAGGGTACATTGATACTGTGGTCTTCCTACTTGCTATGGACTTTAAAAACTACACTGAGGTATGAGGTAGGACTTTTTAGTCACAGCTCATGTGTCCTCAGCAGTAAAGTCGTTGATTTATGCCAAAGTGGGATCAGAAACTCTTTCCTGGCCTTAGGCAGCAGGAGAGCTCATGATCTGGGGTACTGGATTACCCACTGGGCATGAGGTTCTAAGACAGATCTATCCCTTCCAACAGGTCCTCTTGGGAAGCACAAACTGACAATGAACTCAGGTAGGAGCCTAGGCTTGTACTTCTCAGTTTATGAAGTAGGTTGAGAAATCTGGGCCTCCTAACCACAGCAAACAAGATGGTTGGTGTTCCTAGATCCACCCACAAGATGAGCTGAGTTAGCCCGATAGAAAAGAGTTTTACTCTAACTCAGGGTTGCAGGAGGCCAGAAGTTGGAGACTGGAGAGCAGGGGAGGCTGGCAAGGAAGATGGGTTGATTCTTCTGTGTCTTGCCAGCTTCTACCTTGAGAACAGTAGGAAGCCATTGAAAGTCTTAACTGTTAAATGTCTTGAAATCATGTTTTTCTTTTTCCAGTTGGGGATCTGGGATGCATTAGAATGTGATATTGGCAGAAGCTGTATGGAACTATGTTAAAAAAAATGGTCTTCTCTAACGTTATCTCTTACAGAATACACTGCAGACCTCCATGACACTGGTGTGTGTGTGTGTGTGTACATACATGCATGTGTGTGCATGTATGCACATGGATATGTGTACAGGAGTGCCTGTCTTCCAAACCTAGGTTTTGTCCTATTTCTCATTATCTGAATCATATTTTCAGGATCTTTTTTTTCTGCAGCCTCTTTTATGACAATCTTTTTAGATAAACCAATCAAATAGTGGAAAGTATTAGGTAAATTTATTAATGCCTTTATGGCTTTGGGTAATAATATCCTTCTATACTAAAGATGTTCAGTCAGTAGTAGTGGTCCATATACGCATTCTGATGGGGTATATCTGGACACACGGTGAGCTTTAAATCACCATGTTGAGCTCTTTTGCTTGTCTTCTGTGGCAAAGAACTCTGGAAGCTGCCTCTGGTTACTCATGGGGACACAGGTAGCCTTGTTTGTACACCACTGGTCCATTAAGGGTAAAGCTTTTTTGAGACTTAACACCTCTTGGGAGCCTGAAATAGCCTTTACCTTCCCAGCAACTAGAACATAGCCCCAGCAAATCAACCAAGAAAGCAGAGAGCTGTCCGCTGGGCCTCAGAAGTTTAAGAAAATGCATTTGTAGCCAAGAACACAAATAGTGTGAGAGGAATGGGCAATCGCCCAAGGAGCAACCGTGGCTATGTATACTTTGCAGAACACTTGGCAGTGTGAGAGCCTCAGGCACAGGAGGCTCCTCCTGAAAGAAGGGACAGCAGGGGAGGTGGCTGCAGAAGGTTCACTCAGCTTTGGTTTCAAAGAAACAGTGGTTAGTTAGTTTCTGTCAACTCCACACAAACTGGAGTCACCTGAGAAGAGGGGCTGGAGAAAGTGCTTCACCAGATTGGGCTGAAATCATGTCTGTAGGGTACTGTTCAGATCAGTGACTGGTGTAGGCAGAATCAGCCCATTGAGGGCAGTGTCACCCTGGGCAGATAAACAATGATGGAGAGCAAGCAAGTAAGCAGTGTTCGCCCAGGGTTCCTGCTCTGCTTGAATTCCTGGCCCGACTTCCCTCAATAGATTGAGATGTGTAAGCCAAATGAACCTTTCTTTTTCCCAAAGTATCTTTTGGTCATGCATTTTTATCACAATAGAAAGCAAACTAGGCCATGTACTTAGAATTCTAAGAATAGGGCCATTGAGAAGAAGTCTTTCCGTAATGAATGCACTGAGGGACCATCACTGAGAACAGACTAGAATTCTAGGCAAACCTATAAGAAGCTGGGCTGCAGCTGCCCATCAGGGAGATCTGGTTTCTAGGAAGGAGCAAGAATGAGCACACTGCTCCACTCAGAACTGCAGAGTGGGCAGAAGAGCCACTGGCTAGATCTGCTGGCCAGCTCCAAAACTGACATTCCTGGCGGGCATTTGGATGTTTGCCTGCGTTTGGTAGGTCAAATGGATTTCTTGACTCACACTGTAAACACCAAACGCATTCCCACATCCAACCTTTTTTTTTTTCACTCTTCTGTCTGCTTGGGCCATGGTCCCACAGGGTCTTCCCTGTGCTCCTACTCTCATATGGTTTACATCTCATTGCCTCAGAGATTTCTCTGACCATCTTTGCCAAAATATCTGCTGATAGATTGTCTTTTTTTTTTTTTTTTTTGGTTTTTCGAGACAGGGTTTCTTTGTGGCTTTGGAGCCTGTCCTGGAACTAGCTCTGTAGACCAGGCTGGTCTCGAACTCACAGAGATCCGCCTGCCTCTGCCTCCCGAGTGCTGGGATTAAAGGCGTGCGCCACCACCGCCCGGCTCTGCTGATAGATTGTATCCCACCCATAACCTATTCTCTCTAAGCACTTAGCCTGGCAAAGCTATTGTGCTGGGTCATGCAACAACATCCTTACAGCTTCTTTTAAGATGGGGATCTTTCTGAGTCTGTCTAATACCTTATCCTCAGCTCCCAAAGTATCTAGCAGATACCCAACAAACCATTTACAGGAATAAAAGGAAGATGTGTATTTTAAGAGCACAAGCTGAAAACAGCACATTGTAGTCAAATATCAGGTATCATTAAAATCTAAAGCCAAGCTGCAAAAAGCAGTGATCTACCAGGAAGGTGGTGCTCAGAGACACTGGGAGTGTGTATGTGTGTATGAGCCATGTACATGGGATTTTGAACCCATGTATATGTATCCTTTAGAGGAACATCTAAAACAGAAGTCAGGGCAAGGAGGCCCAGTTGCTTGAGGGGAACTGTGGTGGTGTGAATGATAAATGTCCCCCAGATAGTCTTGGTTCCTAAATAAATGATGGCCATGTTTGGGAAGATAGGAGTTTTGGCCTTGCAGCTGGAAGTGTGTCACGGGGGATGTTCTAGTGAGCCCTCCCTGTTTCTCTTGTCTCTGCTTCCTGCTTCTTCTTCCATGCTTTCATGATGCCGTGTGGGATCACAAGCCCCAATGAACTCTTTCCACATTGCCTTGGTCATGGTGTCTTGTCACAGCACTAGAAAGATGTCTAATACAGGAGGGATGTATGAAGCATTGGCTGTGAGAAGCAGCAGCCGACACATTTTTCTTGTAAGAAAGGGAGCACTAGACCCTAGTGTGAGGGAGAGTCAAGGGAGGTCGTAGTGCCAACTACTTGCTAGCAAAGAGTTCTAGAGTTTAATTTTAATTAAGAGGCCAACAAAAAAGCCCTTGAGGCTTCAGAGATGAAAAGCACATGTTCAGAATGATAGGCAGTCTTAGGTCAGAACAGTACTTAAGTGCTCAGAGGCTGGGTCATCCTCTAGGTACCAATTCCTTCAGGTATGAGTCCTGCCTCTCTCTCTCTCTCTCTCTCTCTCTCTCTCTAACAATTCATACCTTTAGGAGAGGGAGATGAAATGAGAAGAATGGATCCTAAAATTATAATCCAACAGCTACTTCGGATATCTGGTTATTCAATGGACCCCTAGATAGAAGCTAGCTGGATGAGCAAGCCATTGACCAGCTGGGACCTCAAAGGCATCTTTGGTGGAGAGCTGGATGAATATATCTAAATCCAGGTTAAAGATGGTACAGGTATAGAGACACCTTAGGGTCCTTGCTTTCCCCAAGGCTGCTAGGCCAGGGAGCATGAAGAGCTGTGAGCTGATTTGTCCCCTGCAGAGACATTTCTCAGTTGCATAGGCTAAGCATCAGGAATAGAGAAGCCAGGGTAGCCTAAGAGTGACAGAAAGTGTCTCAAAATACTCTTAATCCCAAGAAGGGCTCCATAATTGGGGAGAAGGGATGCCCTTGAACTTACCACCAATTACTCAGAGGAATATAGAGTTTGAACTTTTTTGTCTTTTAAAAGATAGAACTAGCTAGCTGGCTGAAGTAAGCAGGTACATTCTAATAATTTACTTAAAATGTTAAGTCCTTAAAATTCAAATTAGGTAGTATTAAATGTAAAGCTAGACTCTGACCCACTGGGGGGATCATCCTCTCTTCTGTCTGGAAGTAATTTGTTTGGATGTATCAAGGGCAAGAGGAGAAAATACATCAATTTGCCTAGAAGTATGTTGAAGTAAACTTGGGTTTCCTTTTGTATTTGAATAGATCTGACCAATCATTTCTAGTAATTAAAATATGAGCCACTTGTCCTATCTTGTCGTGAATGCAACCACACATATTCGACAATGTCTATACTATGCACAGGCATAGCACTATACATAGATTCCGACGACACTGTTAATTCACATCAGACTATTTCGTGAACACTGTCTAGGTGTTCACTGGGTTTCCATAGACCTTGAGAGAAAAAGATAAAGGTATCCATGACCCCTTTTCTCTTTTCTTAGAGTTGTGTTTGTGACCTGATTCCTATTTGTAGGGAATCTGAAAGTTTGGGATCATAACTGTTGGTACTGAAGTCAGGCAAAGTAAAAAGACAAGGAGATAAAAGAAGAGCTGGTGAGGAGAGGAACAAGCTAGCCAAAGAATGGCAAGGCTGCACCCAGAACCAGAAAAGGGAATGCCTTATCTGGAACCCAGGGAGACACAGAGGAAGGGTAGGTGAAAGAGCTGCAGCTTGAATGCACCCTGCAGTCAGCATCATAAGAGATGGCAGTCTTCTGCTCTGCGTGTCTTCCACTTGACATGAATGTAGCCATCTCAACTCATTCCTACCCCACCACTACTACCCCTGAGGGAACCTGCATGGTCTTCCCAGCATAATATTAAGATCAATAGAGAAGACTATTGCAGTGGGGTATGGAGATTCTGGTACCAGAATCATGTCAGACTCTTGGTCATTTGCTCAGAAATTATGCATGCACTTCATGCATTTAGGACTGAGTGATGTCACTTTTGCCCTGACCTTATAGCCCGAATTTTTTTGACCCAAATCACAAAGGTCAACTTGATCTCCCTGCCACCAAGGACCATGATTCTTCCAGGAAGTCCCCTGTGCTGCTCTGCCTGCTTTGGGTGTCACTACACATCCAGACCCATTGTCACACTGGGCCTGGGGTTCTCCAGAGCCAATTCTCCATCCATACCAACTTTAGTTGCATTAAGAAAAAACAACAGAAGGGACCCTAGAAGATGGAATCTCTCTCTAGAGCATATTAAAAATCCAATAATAATCCAGCCCTGTGGAGTAGACAAAACAAAGTCTGTGGATATCAGTACTCATATTGATTTAAGAAATTATTCATATCTAAAGTTATAAAATCACTTCACTTTAAATAATTCAGTAAGGCAATAGCCACTTTGTGGTCATCTTTGGGATGCTCTAAGGGATCCAGGAAACAATGAACAAAAGTATAAACTTTAAATAAAAAATTCTTAATCCTTCTATACAGACAACATGTCATCAGAGAGAAAGATCAAACCTCCAATAATTTAAAGGCTTGCAAAAGTAGGGCGGCCATCCTACCTGGAAGCACTTTCTATGCCCTAAATCACACTTGAAGGGGAAGTGGTGGCATGTTTCGAGCCTCCTACGCTGCAGGGGTCCTAATAACTATCTGGAAGTAGGTTGGTACCCAGAGCACTTTCTCTCCTCTTTGTTTCTCTGCACTTTGCAGCACTCTCATGTCTAACCCCCCACTACGGCACCAGCACCATGTCCACCTACAGCTGCCAGTGAAGCTAAACAAAATGCCTACCAGCTCATCTTTCCTGCTGCTGCTCTCGACACCTCTAGGATGAGCAAGGTCTAAAAGCCATTCAGTTTATCACATCTAATCTGCATTTGCCTTTTAAATAAACACTAAGAACAGCAAAATACATGAAATAAAAACACCCACAAATAACATCTTGTCCTCTCCCTGGCAGAGGTAAACAACGTAAAAACAAATAAAGTTCTGACTCTTTAGACTCTTTAGTATCTGCCATGACTCTTGGGAGATTACTTGCTGGATAGATAATTCTTATTTTACATAATTTATTATACGTATTTATTAGGGCCTTACTTCAGCAGTGGCCATAACTTAAAAGGGAAGGCAAAATATTTTTATTAAATAGTGCCATTGCTGTGGCTCAGGCAAAGAAGCACAATGTTGGATGTGGCTCCTTGGCTAGTCTGTGAGGGAAAGGCTGTGGGGCGTCTCTTACAGGTGGGAAACAATGGGAAAGGTGTTTCCTTGGGTTAGCAGCCTACTGGCCTTGCGGACTCAAACTGAAGCTCTCCTTCAGTTGTGCTGGGCATGGTTTCTCAATACTACAGCCAACACATAACAACTGAGCTTCTACAGAAATCCAAGATTTCTGACACAATGCCCAACCAGGGCTCTCTGTACTGTGGTCAGGTGGATGGCGGTGTGGGTCTTTTAGCTAGACCTCAGACTAGCTAAAAGTCCTCAGACTCATCAGCACTGTGAAAGACTGGACTTCTGTCTGTCAGCCCTCATCAAGTGTGAAGTTTAGATCTCACTCCCAAGCCCAGTGTATTCACATAAGGCAAAGCTGAAATCGCATTAGCATCAGAGTTACATTCTTCAGTTCCTGTTATCTTCAGTGAACAACTTGGTAACAGAGTTCCCCTGCTAAGACCTCTCTCTTCTTTCAAAAGCCCCCAGTGAAACAGTCCTAGAAAGCTCTTGACCACTGACTCTCTCATCAAGCAGACAGGATGTGTTTCTTTGACCCCAGTTTCCTGGGCTCTACTTGGACAACAGCCTACCTGGAAGGCGTGCCGTCACTACTAGTGCTGGGATGGCTGAGTGTGTGTCCGAGGACCCCAGTGTGGGAAGAAGCTTAGTTTTCAGAGTGCTGATGCTGGGAGGTGGTGGGGTTGTAGGGAGTAGGAACCCAGTGGGAGTTCAGTAGGTCATGATGGACAAGGTTTGAAGTGGTTCTGCATTAATTCTCTTAAGAGCTAGCTGTTATAAGAGTTCTTTCCCATACAGAGGTTTCCCATCTCACTGTGCCTTTTTGTACAGATATACCCATCCCCTAAAATATTTACTATGAGGCCCTCACTTTATAGTAATTGATGGCACACCATACCATCAGACTTCAGAACTAAATACACCTTCTTTTCTTACCAAGTACCCAGCCTAGGCAAATGTGTTATGGTAATAGAAAATTAACTAATATAGTTCCCCCACTAACCTTATTAAAATGGCTATTTCCACTTCCTCTCAATTTAGAATGCACACACTTAGATCTCAATCACCATGTTAGGAGGATGCTCAGGCCACCTTCTGGAAAGACTTACGTGGGAAACAGGGCTGGTAAAGACTTGGAAACTGAGATAGTCGTTTTTTAGAAGTGGATCCCACAGTTATGGCTTGCTTTACTCACTAGACTCTAATCAAATCTCAGAGTCACGAATAAAACAAGTGAATATTATTGTTTGCAGCAGATAACTGTGGAGTGATTTGATCTGCAGCAGTCACTCAGCAAGCAGAACACCCACCCCATCAGAGGACTGAGAGAGAGTGCATGGTAGATGGATGACCTAAGCAGGTCCCCACCCTACCTCCTCACCTGGCCGATGGGCCTTTGGAACCGCCATGTTCATCACTCGGCCTCCATCCTGAGGTTTTGGGGGAGATGCAGTGAATCTGCAGATCCCCGATTCGGAAGGGGTACTGGAGGTCAGACTGTCCGTGTACTCGTTTGTCCCTGCCGTCAACTGCTCGGAGGACGTGTCGGATATGAAACACTCTGTGATGGTGAACTTGGCATGCCTCAGCTGTTCTTCCATCTTGGCATGTTCATAGGCCCTAGCCAGTTCTTCGTAGGTAGAGGAGGCACTTTCTGTGGAGACCATGCTGCTTCTGGCTCGGTCTGTACCATGGGGGAGAGAAAAAAGGGGGGATGACTTAGTTGGTAGTCTGCATGTGAACCAACTGGATGACCTTTGCTGGTCTCTGGCTGTAATGTGCAGAGGCGTAGGACCTAGGGGAGGCTTGGCTCTGTCCAATGATTCCTCTTCTACTACTCTGAGGCCAATTTCACCAACAAAGCTCAGGGACTTTACATCAACTCAGCTGCTGTGGTCTGATATCCCAGCACTGGGCATTTTCATACATAAGCCAAGATATTTGCTTTGGGAGGCAGTGTCAAAGCCACAGCTGCCCTTCCTACTCCAATCCGCAAACACATCTGCCCCGCAGAGACTCTGTAATTGGCATGGATATCTAAATTCTGTGGTTCAGCTCCATGGGCCTCAACTTGGGAAGGAAGCTGGGACGGGTCTTAGAACAGAAGGCAAGAGGCCGGAGGTGGCTGAGTCAGTAAAGTGCCTGTCACTCAAGTATAAGTATATGAATTTGAACTCCAATGCCCATGTAAAAACTGCATTTAGTAGAGGCAGGAGGATCCCTGGGGCTTGCTGCTAAACTAGGTTAGCTGAATTAGTGAGTTCCACGTTCAGTGAGAGACCCTGTCTCAAAGAAAACGAGATGGGGGTGATTAAGGAAGACACTTAGTGTCAACTTCTGCTCTCTTTCTGTACATGTGCGTACACACACATTATGCACACATTCTGAAGACTGACGTTTTCACAAGGCAGAACAATGCCTGGTGTCCAGGATGTATCTTTTATTGTTACCTCTCTTGACGGGAAATAGAAAATAGGACAGAAACCAGTACAAACAGGCCTTATGATAATAACAAGGCCACTTCATTTCTGTTAAAAGCACCCCTGCATTTTACATCTACAGCAAAGTTTTGAAGTCACCTCCATGGAACTCTGAGAATCTTATAAGAGAAATAACAGACATAAAAATAAAATCCCACGGTGACACACCGCCTTTGGAGCCCTGTTTTTGAAGTGCATTGTGAAGGAAGAAAAATGACTGTTAACCTTTCCTATAGCTATTAGATTCAGATATAACTTCTTTTCAAAGATTAGGGAAGTTCACGTTGGAAGTGAAATCTTGGTGGTTGACACCATCAACACCATGGCTTGTTTACCTTACATTCAACCTGGTTCATTGCCAAAAGGAACACCCGATGTTCCCTTATAGGGGGTGCTGTGACCTTGTTATGGAAGGAATGTCAAGTTCAGGCGCTTAGTCCTGGAGGTTGGGAGTGGGTCAGAAGCCTTCAGAGTGCAATCAGCAGTTACTGCCATTGCGTGGGTGAGAATGTAAAAGTGTCTCTTTCTCTCTGTAGGATAGAAACTAAAAGCCGAGAAGCAGCATGGGTGGGAGACCCAAGACACCTACAAAAGATGTTACGGTTAAATCCTGCAGAACCCAGGGAGGTCTTGCATATGGGGAAGGCTGCACAGTTGGCCCGAGAACTGACAGAGAAATGGCTGTCATTTGAAAGTGACCTTCATGAGACAAGCTAGGCAGGAGGGAAGAAAGGCTCCACAGGTTCCCCTTCTCAGGGAGCCTAGGAAACCCTGCTGTGATTAGGGAAGAAGAATGCAGGGCCCACCTGTGTCTTGTGACGGGCTGACACTGTAGCTGTCACTTTCCTTGTCCACGGATCCTGTAGCCCTGGGTGTGGGCAGTCTCCAGTCCGTGGTGAGGGTGTGTGCTGAGATGGTAGGGTGGGGTCTGTTGAGCGTCCACTGGCTGGCGTACCGGTTTCTCGCTGTCGGTCCAGCTTTCGCGTTCCTCCTGGTGGTGGGATCTGCAAGGAGTGAGAGGTAATGTGCATCTGTCTTCAGGGGTTAAGTACAGCACGCAGCTGCTGTCCCCCACCTCCTGCCCCCTCACTCAGCCAAGCCCCAGGGAAGCCTTCCTTGGCTTTTCCCATTGAAAGTCCTCTTGCTTTCTTTCATGGCTTACCACGTTCACCAGATACTTTTTTTTTTAAATTCCATACGCAGAAGAACAACCCATTTGGGTTTGGAAACTGTAGATCAGAACCTCATTTATGGCCATGAACAATTTTGTGACCAGAAACTTTCATTTAAACTTTCTAAGTATCAACACCTCCCATAAGACAAGAAAACTTGACCAAATATATGTGAACAAGATTTTCTTTCTAAGGTTCATTCACCCTCTGGTGCTGGTGTAGACTGAATTACACCCTGTTCCTTACTTCCCCTCAAGTTTATGTTCTCATCTTGACTCCATGGACGTAGAATGTGATCTCACTTGGGAAAACAGTCCTTTCATGCAGGATCAGTCAAGATGAGGTCAAACAGGAAGAGGGTGGGTCCTCATGACCGTGGCTTATGAAATAGACCCAGTAGATAATTGCCCCCGGCAGAGAACACAAAAACTACATCTGAGTTTGGAATGTCCAATAAACAGAAGCTGAAGCCTTATGACACTGACATCAGAGTCTCTGGAAGACTTGTGGTTTCATAATGACTCATCAGTTCAATTTTCCATCTAGTTATTTAAACTGAAGTCCCTGGAGACAAAAGACCGCATCTTCTTTCTGGTCCAGCATTCTCTCAGCACGTGATAGCAAGTCTCTCGATGAGTGAGCATCATGGGAACTTCGATGACCAAGACTTGGGTTGCTTACTATTTATCTATCGATCATATTATCTGGGTGACATGTGTCCATATGTCAGCAGGCTGCTGTCAAGGGTGTGTGTCTTTAAATCTGGAACTGAAGGCAACAGGCGAGTAGGGCAGAGTGCTCTTAACTCAACCCTTGTGAACTAAAAAAAGGGACATACTAGTGGCTACCTGTGTTGGACCCTAGAATAGGTCAGCGTATTACCTTTCCCGAAATTCTGTGGACCAGGGGAAGTGTCTTGTTCCCTGGAGTGATTTTTTTTTCTGGGATTCCAACTGAAAGTAGCCTCGGGTCCTGGAGGAGTCCTCCCACTTCTGAATTCTCTGCATCTTAAAATGGCATGGTCTGGCCACTCTGTACTCATTGCTGATACAGCTATCTCAAAGGAGCAAACTGAGATCTAATTTTTGACACTGCTGCCTATTCTCAATTACATGCTCCCATGAACCTGAATGTCTCTCCAGAGCAGAGGCAAGGGTCTGCCTTTGGAGCTATCTCTATGGCCCACAGTACAGCCTGAAATCTCTTCATGGATGAACAATGGCAGATTAGGCATGATGTAGCTCTTAGGCACTGTCTCTCTCTCTCAGCCAGATGTAGCCTGATCCTGGCTGTCTGGGTCTGTAGTTAGGAGGCCACATGACCATGACTTGTCTATAATCCTTGTTGGAACAAGAAATGCTGACACTGGGCATCAGGGAAGAGCCTGTGTGTGTGTGTGTGTGTGTGTGTGTGTGTGTGTGAGAGAGAGAGAGAGAGAGAGAGAGAAATTTTCCCCTTTGCAGGTTGCTAGTTATTGGTATTTGAACCAATCCATCATTCTAAGATTCAGGAGAGGAACATTAAGAAGACAGCCAAATCAATACATTTTAAGATTTTCTGGGTCATCAATAGACTCAGTCCTGATGCATGCTCTCAACTGCATTGATTTTATTTTATTTATTTATTTTTTTAGACACAGTTCATGTCTTGCAAAATTCGGTAGAAGAAGGCTTTATTAGAAGACAGTTTTTGGCCCTGATGCGAATGCAGATAAGCTATGTCCGAGTGTCAGAGCCCAGCACACAACAAGGTGGGAATGATGATTGTGCTTTTCCCAAGGAAGAGGAACATTCCAGAGAGGCCCTCCACAAGACAGAAAAACAGTGTCACGGGTAGGAGTCGAAATGTCTTTGATAAGTGGAGCTTAAATAAGTACAGCTTGTTATTTAAATGCTAATGAGTCTTTTCTAGAAAATTACCCAGCCCCTTATGTAAGTTTTGAGGAATCTCGTGCTTATTCTTTGGGTTTCTTGCAGCCACTCTCGTAGAGCATTCTTGAGTTTTCTCTTCACCTGGATGCTGGGACTGGGGCAGATTCAAAGCCCCTACCTGTCTTTTCAAATCTTCCACATTCTTGCCCTGTTTCCTGCTTTTGAAAGATGGCTACTCAGTGGGAGGGCACAGGCCTTCCTTCCCACAGCTCCCTCCCCCACTGAGACCTCCCTATTTGGAAAATTTCTGTTCAAAGCTAGAACTCTTTTCAAGTTAATTCTATTCATTATCCTTTCTTTTTCTTTTTTTTCTTTCCCCCTGGATGAGGACAGTGCTGACAGTGGCCTGATAATATTGAAAATATAGGTCATGGTATTAGTTTTCTGAGCTGTAGGCCACAATTCTGTTCTGTGCTATTTAGGTGTCCCAGGGTTGGAATTGTGTCAGGATGTGGGAAGACAAGGATACTTGACACATTTTTTTTTTTAAATAACCAGGTTTGGGTGACTATTATTTTGTATCTTAACTGAATGAGGTGTGACAGCTTCCAAGACAGAGATGCAAATACTTGCATTCTGCTCAGTGTTTTCTTTGCATAGTTACTAGCTCATCTAGGGATTTTTCTGCCCCTGCACGGCAGATCTTTGCCTGGCTCGCAAGCCTCTATTATAAATACAACTTGGTGATTAAGCAGCATGCTTGCTAAGCAGCCAAAGAGTCAGAGGGCAAGGGCTATAAATACCTCCTGGCCTCTCAACTCTGGGTCTAAATCTGCCCATTGAATCAAATTATTTTAATTATCCTGAATTTGGGATCAGAGAGGATTGTGTGGGGGTAATAGGTGGTTACAAAGCATGTCACGTGTGCTGTGCTCACCGGATTAGTCTTCTTTTAATCCTCTGCAGGCCCTGTAGATGAGGATTCAGCAATGCATGGGGAGCTCAGCAGTCTTCTCATGCATGTGAGTGGAGCTGACCAGTTCCCTATTTAAATAGCAAATGTTTATCCAGGACTTACGGTGCACTCTATCGCTGGGTCACCTTGCCCACAGGAGCTATTTTTCCCTGTACTAATTCTTTAGTAACATTCTGGGTGATAGAGTATATATACATATACATGTATATTTGAATATATATCATATATAATATACTTAAATATATAATATTTGTGATGCATAAAAGTTCAACATATAATATATTCAAATATATATAATATGCTGAATTCAACATTTTATATATAATACATTTCAATATTATATATATTATATATCCACTGGTTCTACAGGTTCTATACACAAAGTTTCAGCCAATCACAGATCAGATATATCTAGAAAACAAAATGTGTTCATCTTGGACATATAGAGATGTCATTATTCTCTAACTAGTATAGGATAACAACTATCCACAAAGCATATACAGTATACCAGGCATTTTAAGGAATCTGAAGATTATTTAAAGTACACATGAGGATGAGTACATGTTCTATAGAAATGATCTATAGATCATTGTGTTGGTTATTTTGTTAACACAAGCTAGAGTCATCTAGGAAGAAGGAACCTCAACTGAGAAAATGCCCTCATCAGATTGACTTGTAGATAGGTTTGTGGGGCATTTTCTTAGGGATTGATGGGGGAAGGGTCCAACACACTGGTTGGTTCCACCCTTGAGCAGGTGCCCTTGCATAGTATGAGGAAGCAGGTTGAGCAAACCATGGAGAGCAAGCCAGTGAGCAGCTCTCCTCCATGACCTCTGCATCCACTCCTTCCTCCAGGTTCCTGGTGTGTCTGAGTTCCTGCCCTGACTTCGCTCAGTGGTGGACTATAATCTGTGATGTGAAAGCGGATACTAGTCATGATGTTTATCACAGCAATAGAAAACTAATTAAGAGCCATTTACACATGACACCCGAGCAGCCATGGCTTTTAGCAACTTGGAGGCCCTGGAACCCCAAGGAAGAATGATATTTAAAGGACGCTTGGCAAATGCTCTGTATACAAGTGAGCACATTGATGAATGAATGAACAACTTTCAGGTAAATATGATATCCAGACCCTAAAACCTCATAGGTCATCACGCCATCTCTGGGGATGGATAAGAAAGAGGGAACATCAATTTAATTCTCCAACCCTACTTGAGTAAGTTAAATATCTTTTGATTCCTATTCTTATTTTGATTTCAGCACTCTATAGCTGATAAGCACTTGAATATCATAGCCTAAGGTATGTCAGGTACTATGGCATGAGCTGGGAGCAGGATGTGAATGAGCCCTGGGTTCAAGGGTGCAACATCATTGTCATCCATGCAGGAGAGAAAAGATGTGAACCGAGCAGAAAACATGACCAAAGGATGAGTATTCATACACGGAAAGCAACGAATGGCACCTTGTTTACATTCTGCAGCCATTATAAGAATTTGGCACAACTCTCTGGCAGGCTAATAAAATACTTAGGAACACAATTCGACAATGCAATCATGTTTGTATACAAACAACAGCTTTCAGACACTCCAGTCACAAACAAAGGCTCCTGAAATACAACATGATCCTAACACAGAGGATAGAAGAATGTTGTCTTTTGTAGTTGAGGCCATGGGGAATATAGTTGGATCATAGAAACCCTAGCATTCATCAGGACTGGATTCTAGAACCCCCTTGGATACCAAAGCCTGAAGATACTCAAGACACTTTGACAAAATGACACAGTGTTTGCACAGAACTTGTGTGTGTCCTCCCACACACTTCAAAGCACAGATTCCTAATAGCACCTAATTTAATGCAAACGCTGTAGAACTCTGTTTCACTGCGTGTCTGAGGGAGAATCGTGATCAGGGAGCCTCATCTATGAAGAGTTTGATTTGTGTGCAGCTGCATTCGCAAAGGCAGAAACCCTAGGCACAAAACTGGCTGCAGGAATGAATCTCTGCAGATACAACAAGCTGTAACTAACTGAGCTTACGCCACCAAACCACACGACTGTGACACAGATATGACACCTGGTCAGAGGTGATGGCAAGCTCCAGGGAGCAGGACCTGGGTTCCAGAACATTTCTGAGTTTCAAGCTTTTAAGCTGCTCCACTCACCCACTGTCATAATTAAAAACAAAACAAAACCCAAATACTGTTGTTCTCTCATAGTTGTAGTTTTGAGAAAAAATAGTTAATGAGAGAATTAAAAGATTCCAAACATCTTCAACAGCGGGTTTTCAGGTTGATGCTGAACAAATCCATCTTAGGATGGGAGGAGGGTGATGCATGTATTTGAATACCTTTCCTCACTGTCAGCATGGCTTAAGGAAACTCACTGTAAAGGAAAGAAACAAACGTATTCTCAAATTGCAGTGTTTCCAGGCGACAGCCAGGCTGGATCCTGGGAGAATATCAGAATGAAACCCAAGTGGCTGGCCTGGCTTGGGCAGCTGTTTCTCTCTCTCTATGGCAGCACCGCAGGGCTGTATCTACTCCAGCACTCTGGAGAGTCCTGGGGTCTTTCCCTTCCTGTTCTCTGCTGATGGCCAGCTCCAGTTCTCTGTCCTGGGTCAGTGTCAATGCTTCCATAGAGGTCTTCCCAAAGGACCCCAGTCTGGGAAGCTCCCTCCCACTGTCCCTGAGCCAGATTTCCTTGACCCTGCATCTCTCCATTCTGTCTTGTCTTTATCTAGCATTTACTGAGGAAGAAAGCATATTCCTTGTTTAATGTCTGCTTTCCCCACTAGGATGAAAGCACACATCTTTCTTCATTTTATTTGCATTTCTGCCACCGAGTATGAGCCATATATGCAAAGTAAAACCCAAACAAACATTTCTAAATGCTGAATGAATGAATTCCTCCATTTCCCCAGTGATGTTTAACAACTTGATAGTCCTGAGGCATGTAGCACACCACTCCCAGGATGCCTGACTGCTTGCTGGAGTACCTGTGTCTGTACATGATGCAAATTCATCTCTGTTGATATTTTAAATGCTATCAAAACCACTTCCCATTATCCCAGGGCTTATTCTTCATGCAGTTGGAAGTTTCTGGTACATTCCTGTCCCTGTCTCTTCTCTTGTGTTAATTGTTTGTGATTCCCTTTGTGCACATGATTGCTCTTTGGCTATTCAAAGGAAAGCATAATTCTCGGTTGCTTTTTGCCTGGCAGGTGGGCCCCATGTGCTGCAATCGAGGCAGGCAAGATGTGTCCCCAAGATATGTCAATTTTCCCCTGATTTAAGAGCAAAAGGTAGCCTAGAAACCCAAGCAGGCACTGCCGTGAAGGGGCTGAGCTAGACTGTGGTTGGAGAGAGGTCAAAGGCCTTGAAGCATTTTAGTAACAGGGCTCTTAGTTTGTAGACACAAGTCCAGGGACCTAGTAGTTCCACTCATATGCTACATGTGTCTTCAGAACATCCTGACATTCTCGGAAGGAAGGAAGCACGCTTCGCACATGGGACAAACCAAACATGGCTTCAGCACAGCCAAAGCACGGTTTCAGATGATTCTCAGCCCCCATTCAGTGCCTTCCTGAGTATGACAACCTGGTTTGGGAATTGATCAGTCGCTTCACGAAGCTCACTGCACGGCATGAGCTAGAACTTGCAAACCGCAGCTTTCAGCAATGCATCATGGGTTTTCCTCATGATATAATGCCGGTCTACAGTGTGACTTTGTGCAAAGAGAGCGATTAGGGACTTAAAAGCTAGGCAGCAAAGCTTCCAAAATGCCAGCAATCAGGACATTAATTTCTCACCCTTTAAGGGGATTTAAGAATAGTTTCAATTATGAAGAAACAAGGCTATCTAATTAACAAGCTAGATGCACATTTAGGAGACTTAACTTCTTTGCAGTTATTAATTTCCATCTATTATGGATGCAAATATGAATAATTAAACACAGCAAAATCTTTAGATTAACCAGAACCATCATTTTTCTCTCTGTGTATAGGAGAAAAAAAATGTAAGCTACGAGGTCAGACATGTTAGCAGCAGCCTCCTGGTTTTCCCACTTGATATGTGCAACTTGGGGCTGTCTGTTTGAAACTCCACCTTCCAATAATGAAACAAGGATTCTGACACCTGCTTTATGAGCCGGGGTCTTGAAAAGTTGCTGAAGATAACACTCATGAGGTTGTTTCTCTCCCCAAATGGGACACTGGCAAGACACGCTAAAGTCAATCACCCATCTCGTTCCCATGTAGTAGAAAATTCAAAGGATTCAATTCACTTGACATTTCTAGCAATATCTACAGTAAACCAAGACTAAGACTTGTTGGTTCGAGTTGACACACATCTACCAGTGTCAAGTAATAAACAAAATCTCAATATCCCAATTCAGAGTTCACCACATCTATTACTTAGGTGTGCAGTTGAGAAGCCCCACGGTTTTGTTTGCTAGGGACATGGATACTGTCAGCACTGATAACACCCACACATTCCAAGCACTGTTGACCACTCACTCGTTCCTGGCCGAGCATCTGAAACGTCCACTAGGGGCCCGGTGGCCTGAGATACTGATTGATAATGCACCGTGTGAGTTACTGTCAGTGACTTCTGTTTAGCTGCCTCTCCAAAGTCAGCATCCGTCAGCAGGACCGTGGAGCGGTCATCTATAAGAGGGGACACACAGAAAAGCAAAGTGTGTTTAACGAGGATAGGAACACATGCCAGCCCTGTTTTGTGTCCGTCTAAAGAGTCACACACACTTTGGTACAGAGAATGGTAGCTATGCTGAGGCATGTTTTTTCTCATGAAACCAACACCAGTGGGGTAGCTGACCATTTAACACACCTCAGGTTTATGTGTTTGTCCATAGCTTGCTCGAGATAGTGTACAATGTCAGTGCTCCCAATGATAGGGTGGCCTTGTGGCACAGGCCCCTTTGGCTGCTGGAACACCCTGAGGAACTAGGGAATGAAACCTTGCAGTCTTCCACACTGGGGCTGGCTGCCACACTGTCCTCAGCCAGAGTTTGGAGGACAAAGGAGAGAAGGGCTATCCTGAAGAAATTGGTGGGCTTTTTCCTCTCCTTTAAAGGGATGAGGCCTACTCCTTTCCTGCTCCTTCTGAGTTTTAATCTGTAGTACATGGTTTGACTGAATTCCAGGATGTTTCTGTTGTAAGAGAACTCTCAGAGCTCAGACTGAGGGCTGGGGAGGCAGGAGTCAGGGCCTAGGTGGATTCTGTCTGCCTCTGAGTTCTCAGGGGACCAGCTGTGTGAGGCGTGTGCCACTCTCTGTCTGAGGACTGTCATTACTTTCCACACTTACTTTAGAGTTCTTTGACATAAAAGGAGACTTTGGTTGGGATATATATAGTTTCTGTACATTTTCAAAGACTGTGATTCAAAGTAAGGTTCTGATTACCAGTTAGCCAGGACCTGCTACAACATGTCAGAAGGGGTGAAGGTGGGGGGGCACTGATGCTGTGTTCATAAACAACACGGCAAGGCTTCTGTGCCCAAAAATGGCTCTGAACAGAGCGAGCCTTACAAAACCCAGTTGCTGTTCAGGCTCTGGCAGGGGAGGAAAGGCCTCTTGAAGTTAGAATCAAATTTCTTGGCAGAGAGCTGGAGAGGAGGCTGCCAAGCTGTCTGTGAGTGTCCCAGCGGGTGGCACAGCACAGGTTGGTGCCGAATTGAGTGCCAGAGCTGGGCTGGGAGGCTTGGCTCTCGAGCTATCATTTGACCCCTCACAGAAAGTGGAATCTGCACAGAGATGGAGTCTCACAATTAGAGCTGGCACCAGAGGCCCTCCCTCTGCATTGGTTGGTCATTCATAACACAGCTGCGTTGTGGATTCTGGTGGGCAGGTTTTTTTTTTCTTTCTTTTTTTTTTTTTCCTAAGCTGAGATTCATGGTTGGATTATAAACCTGTCCCAGGAAATGCCAAGTGTCTGTCTGTTTAGGAAGTTAGCCATCCATTCCGGACAGAGATGAATGGCGGTCTAATATTTTTTATAACCCAAACCCGGATTGTTTCCTAGTAATTAAAAAATGCCATTGGGGAATTACAGGAGGCAAAGGATGGTCGGTGACAGATGATGTCGGGCAGATTGTGATGAATCTCTGGCTGCAGGTCATGGAGACATACAGAGATGACTGGTAGACCGTCTGGTGTGTTCAGCCAGCAACAAAGAGACCCTGGAAGCTGTGTGCCACTGACAGGCTCCATCCCGTTGTAACAGGCATTTGAAGGATTAGGAAGGTCTAAGGAGGAGCATTTCACAAACATCCTTCCTAAGTCCTCACCATATTATCTAAGGCTGTGATCTGGCCAAGCTCCCTAGGCTCCCTGTATTCTGAAATGAACACACGGGGTGTGGCTTAGAGAAGTGCAAGGCCAAAGGTGATTTTAGTTTTAATGCCCCACCTCCAGAGGTCAATGAGAGGCATTGCACAAACCTAAGCAGCAAAAAGATAAACAACTTTAGAAGCAAAGCTGGCTCATCTGTCTGCACTGAGAAAACCTAACACACCCTGCTACATTTCAGATAAAGAGGGGCTTACGATTTGACGAGGACCTAAGAATTAATGGGAGTCAGCTGACCGAGGACCGGACTAGACTTGGTCATAGTTTTTCTAAATGAGGCTATGCTTGGACTGAGTTCTGATGCAGGGAGGGCAGCCTGGGCCTTGGCATTTCAAAGCCATCATCTCAAGAGACTTGTCAAGACGGTGGGACAGGGAAAGGGTGAAGGTGCCTCAGGAGACTTTCCCTCCCCTGCCCTGCCCTTGCAGCCTTCCTGGCAGGAGGTATTCAGGGACCAGACTGGGAGGCAGGCTGTGTATCCAGGCCACGGGGAAAGGATTGCCCTGGCAGTGAGCGGCAGAAGACACCATCCAAAACAAATGTCGTTTATATAGGGGCGGTCCCAGTAGCTGTCTACTAAGATACTAGTCTATTTCATGGTTCTCAAAGCCTCACGGGACTTCGAGGGTGCTGAAGAATCCTGTTGGTAGGACAGCAGGTGGCAACAGCCTGTCACTGGAGGAGGGTGGCATGGTGGTAACACTGGAGGTCTGCCAGAGCCCCTGGGCCTGCTTCTGTCTGGTAACTTTGGCCAGCTATGTAAACCTTTCAAGTCTCACATAAAAGCAGTTACCCTTCCCTATGTGTTGATAGAAGATTGAGCAAGTAACCCACAAAAAGCACTATAAGAACACGTGGGATTTAGAGAGCTCTCAACAAATGTCAGGGGCCACTGTGACTGCTACAAAGAGAAGGTGACTGGTCAAGATGTTGGGTTTGTGAGTGAATAGGCCAGAGTGCCTGTCTTTTTTTTTTTCATGGCTTTTCTGAGAAACTGGAGCCTGGGTGTTCCTCTCAGTCAGGATGCTATGGAATGCTGGGAACAGGGAAATGCTTACATGAAGGCATTTATTTACTTGAGTGTTAATCAGATTTTGAAGGCGAATTTAAAGGGAGCTGACCTTGTTGGAGTTGGCGAGGAGAGTACAGACGATTTCTAAGACAGAGCTTTAGGAGGTGGGCCCCAGAGGCTCACTGGGTTGTAAAATTTTCATCTTTGGAGGGACAATGGTCTCTTCAGGAAAGCCCCAAAGCTAGCAGAGTTGGGGAACTCTCAAAGTACATTTACTAGTATTTATTTTTCCCTTCAGCTTGTCTACTCATGGGGCAGCTAAGATATTCTATCAAGTACTTCCCATGCTCCCAGGTGAGGATGAGAAAACATGGCTCCCACAGCCACTCTGGGTAACAGAACAAACAGGCGCCTCACCTATGGTCTCCATTGTATCTCTCTCTTCAATCAAAAGCTGGGCCCTGGGTATATCGATGTGCATTCGCAGAGTCTGCTGCTGCTTGCTTAGGGTGTCTGAAGTCCTCGTGTTCTTACTGAGAATAAAGAGAGGATGCGTTAGCCAATCCAGCTCACTGAGACATTACGCCAGCATGTCTCTCGATATTTATTGTTTAATTATGAACACAACTCGAAGAGAAGAGAGGGGAATGTTCATGATAGAAAAATGCTTTTCCTTCTTTCAAGGTAAATTTATCACAATTAGATGTCAGTAGACAAAGGAGATTCAGAACATATAAATTTCTAGTAGATGAGATCAATAACAAATCAACCTTGGGTAAAAGTGAAAACGAAACACGTAGAAAAGGGACATTCCGACAGTGACATTCTCATCTCTCAGGCATGCAACACAGTGAAGACAGCAGGGGAGGAAGTCTGTGGACCAGCTGGGCACTGGACGGTGCTTGCAACTAACAGATTTGTATTGATGCTCGTGTCCTTTGGTTTTTGTTCAAGTGACAAATCACTCGTCTTGTTAGCATCTCCAGCATCACTTTGGCTTTCCTAGCTGAGCATGTATTTTGAAATAGAGAAAAAAAAACTTCAATTACTAAAATAATTTTATCTCGAAATTTGTGTAGCAGAAAATTACTCTGAGAGCAAATTCTCTGAAAGTAAATGGAAGTAGGTGGTGAGACTGTCTGGTGTAATCACAGCCGGTTACAGCCTGCAACTCGAAGTTAAACTTTCATGCCAGCCGACAGGGGCCTTAATTAGCAATCCACTTTAGGGGTGGTTTGGGCTTTTATGAGGATTTTCTAGATGTTAAAATGTTTTATAAAGCACCCCCCTCGCAAGTGGAAGGCATTGGTACACTTCATCAGTGAGACTGTTTATGGCAGCCCTAGATCCAGGGCAGAGTCTTCAAAATCTACAGAGGATAATTTCTGGAGGTGGGTTCACCTGATGGGTGCTTACCTCCTTCCTTCCTTGTTTTTTGTGTCTGTATGCATGCATGCCTTTTGTGCCTGTGCACGTGGAAGCCAGAGTTGATGCTGCCTGTCTTCCACAGTAGCTTTCTATCTTGTGTTTTTGAGAGAGTCTCTCTTTGAAACCAGCGCTAGTTGTTTCTTCTAGGCTACTCAGCCAGCAAGTACCCAGTAACTCAGACACAGACACACCCGACTTTTTATGAGTGCTGGGGATTCAAACTCAGGTCCTAACATTTGCATGGCAGGCTCTTTGCCCATTGCATAATCTGCCCAGCCTAATTTGCTAGTTACTCTCAAGGGGGCACCAGAAAGCTCTGCCTAGTACATCTTTTCTCTCTAATGAAGGAACTCTTAGGCCTCTGCTTCCCCTGTTCTTCCTCACTCCTAAACCAAGTGACGGATGGGACCTAAACCACCAACATCAGGTCCATTTTGAGAAACCTGTTGAAGCCCCTTTCTTCACAAAGCACCCCACAAGCAAAGCCATTCCTGGAAGGTTCACTGCTTCTCTGAGTGCTTGATCTTGAACCAAATTCCATGCTCTGCAGACTCATAACTGGGTGTAAGTGGGTTATTTTCTGTGATCGTACCAATCACTTGCAGCCCAAATTCAAGCCTTTTGGCCTGGTTTTTCACATGGTCTCTATATGCTTTCAAATTATTTCACTTCCCATTGCGCTTGTGGTTAAAAAAAGAAGGGAGAAAAGTGCAGAGATTCACAGAGCTGCAGAAAATGAGGAGCATTTGAGATCCTTGGGGGCCTGTGTGCCTGCCATGTTTCCACCATCTGAGTTTCCACAGAAACATACGGGCAGTCTCTCCACTGTGAATATCCAGAAGACCTGTTTAGAAGCATCACAGAGGACTCGAGCATGTCCTTGCACAAAAATAGAAACACGAGCGGGTTCCTTCTCCTCAAACACAGTTCCAAGGCAGCCAGCAGCTGCTCTGACAAACTATGAGCACCCATCACAGGTTCCACTCAAGTAACAATAAATGGTCCCCTGTCACAGGAGAACAGGGAGCAAGCTAAGTAACTGCTTTGCAGGTTGCTGCTGGCACTGAGCCAGTGACACTTCATAGACAAAGACAGTGAGATAGTGAGGGCTGGAGAGGGAGTCCTGTCTCTTAACGTAAGAACCTTGGGACCCAGGGCCTCCCCAGTGCACCCTTTGCAGGAAGCACATCTACAGCCCTCCCACAACGTCCTTGTCAGACTTGCCTAGCAGACATCAGTAGGCCAGGCTGACCCTTCGGGGGAATCCCTCCCGCCCTAGCCTCATTCTCTACTTAATTTAGTTTTCGTGGCACCATTACTCTCCGGTGTATGTTTAATCAAGTCAATTAAACATATGTAATTGGTTTATCTTGTTCATTATCTGTCTCTCCCAGTGGAATCTCGGCTCCACAGGGATATACTCATCTGGTCTGGTCCTTACATGTCTCTAGAACCCACAACAACAGGTGGTCAAAGGAGGTGCTCTATAAGTATGTTCTAAACATGTCACATTAACATGGGCAATGAACCGTGAGCCTAGCAACCTAGTCCCAAAGGCTGTGCTGTAGTTGATACCTTCCTGGTTTAAAATGATGGGCTCCAACTAAGATGTTTCATATTAATATTTACTGGCATGTTTGGTTTTCTATTGTTTAACATATAAAGGGCAATCCTCAAAAATTATCACTATTGGTCATTAGAGCCACAGCAAACCTTTAAACAATGTAGTTAGCAGATACCCATTGGCAACACCTAGAGCATTCTATATGTTTTTACTAAGGAAGCAAAATGATGGTAATAAAACAATTGACATAGCACAGGACCCAGCTGAATGTGTTAGCTATCAAAATGTGACCTCTGGTGAGCCATTTGACATTTCTCTGTTTGATTAAAATGATAGCAGCGGGGAAAGTGGAGGAAGCCTTATGACATGGTCTTCCCAAGGTCATTCATTGACTTTATTGTCACTATAATTCTCTAAAGTCTTCATATTTCCTTACAGCCTCATGTGTCAGAATGTGTGTGTATCTATGTATGAGTGTGTGTGCCCCTGTATATGAGCATATATGGGTGTGTGTATTTTGTAAGTCTGTGTTGTGAGTGTGTGTATACATGTCTGTATGTCTATGAATATGAGTAGTCTGTGTGTGTATCTGAGTTGTGTGTGTGAGAGTTCAGGGGTACCAGTGAAGATGGACTTGCTCCAAATATGATCAAATGACTGAAGTATAAAATAACTACAGACAGAATCATACCTGTTTGTGACATCTGGAAAAAAATTTGAGATTATTTGTACAGAGATGCGAACATGAAAAGTCTAAGCTAGTTTAAATTCTAAGTTTGAGTTTTCTTCTCTCTAGCACCAGCTCTCATACTGATGCTGGTCCTTGGACACTGATATAAGCTCATAACTGTTCAGAGCATGGCAGTCTCTGCAGCTTGGAGGCTAGTATACACATATGTTTTTCTTTTTCTTTGCTCTTTATCTCTGTCTGTCTCTCTGTTTGTGTTTATCTCTCTCCTCTCTCCCCTCTCTCTCTGTGTGTCTCTGTCTCTCTGCCTGTCTGTCTTCTCTCTTTCTGTTTCTCTCTCTCTCTCTCTGACACATATGTGTATGTGTCTGTGCATACACATATAGAGGCCAGAGGTTGATATCAGGGTGTGTTTCATTCCCCATCTTATTTTTTTGAGACAATGTCTTTTCACTGAGCCTGAAGCTATCAAAGCAGCTAGGGTAGCTGCCAGCAGGGCCCTGGTGTCTGTCTCTACCCCTGTAACTGGGATTACAGATACCCATGGAAACACCTGGCTTTTCTGTGAATGCTGGGAATCCAACTTAGGCCCTCATGTTTGTACAGTAAGCATGTTATCTACTTAGCTATCTTCTCGGTCCAGGTTTTCTTTTCTTCTTATTTTTAAAGCTATTTTTACTGAAACAAATGAAAAGAAAATCTCACTTCCAGGATTGTTACCCAGCATGGGGACATCACTACCTCTCCTTCTCAGTGAGTTCCACCTATTAGAAGTACTTGGAAATAGTTTTGCCAATCACTGTTGTTTTTTGGAGGAAAATCAAAATAACCAACAAGAATTGGTAGTGATTGCGCTAATGGGTAGCATTTCTCCTCTCTGGGGTATTTGTGAGAATGAAATGCACACATGGACGCACAGAGCCTTGTGATGCGTGGCAGTGCTAAGCCAGGGACCTCAGGAGGGCCAGGTATCTGTGATTGTAGTTGGGTAACATTTTCATTCCCAGACTACTACAGCTAACCTTGCTTAGTAATCAAAGACCTGGGGAACATGTTTCAGTAACACAGGATAAAGACAGGGAAAATTCTGAACATGTTCAGGTGGGAAGCAGAAGGCAAAGAGAATGATCTGTTCAAGGTAAGAAAGTGAGCTGTTGGTCATGAAGACCAGGACATGAGCTTGTGACTTCATATTTTCCTCTTAACCTTAGCTTACTAACTCCTCAGCTGCCCAGAAAAAAAGCTATCCAGATTAGGGACCACAACTCAGAGATCTACTTTTTATTGATGGATATGACTAGCTTAGACCTCTTAACCACCTCCCAAACACAGTGGTACTGAATTGCCCAGTCTGTGGTGGCCTGACCAGGGAAGCTTTCAGTATAAGATTGAGCTGGCCCAGCATAACAACATCACTGCTTCTCCTTCCTGGCAGATCCCACCTCTTAGAAGAGCTTGAAAACAATTTTCCCGGTCACTTTCGTTCTTTGAAAGATCTTCAATGTGAAGTGGTAGTGGTTGCTAGTTTAATGTTCCTAACATTAATTGATAACCAGTGGGAAGACCATGATTCACTCCTACTCAGCAGGTGACCTTTCAACTCTGCTATCTGTCTATCTGCCTTACCAAAGTCTATTCCTTTCTAAGCTCTTGCTCTGGGGACCTTCTCAATGTCTATTACTTTCTAAGATCTTGCTCTGGAACTAGCAGGGAAGGCTATGCTGGCATGCATTCTGGTTCTCAGAAAAAACTCAGATCATTCTTACTACACAGAAAACACAGACTATGTACATCTTTCAAGTACAGGTGAGAGTTATGCATACGGACACCTCAAGGATATTAGGAGAGATGCTAATGGCAGGGAGGGGCTGGAAAATCCACACAACAGGGGGGAAAACATCCTGCAATTGCCTCCAACTTTTCAGGAGAATGCAGAAGCCCTATTGGAGGCCAGATTAGCAAAATGGCCCCTGCGGATGGGCAGCTGAGGTAAGCAGTGGTCATGCCATACAGAACTCCAGGCGGCTCTCATCACTTACACTGTTGATTATTTATATGACAGAGCTTTTGCGAGAGCAGCCAGAAAGAAAAAAAAAATGAACTGTATGGGAGATTGCCTCATTTTAAATGTCAATTAATTCATAGTTTTCCAGCCTACATTATAAAATTTCTTCTGCTGAGTCAGTCATTATAAGTTAAGTAGCTTTATAGTCTTTACTTTCTAAATGCTTCATCTGGTAAGTCCAGAAGGGCCTGGATCCAGCATTTGAGACTACAAGGCATCTTACTTCCTTAGCGAACAATGTGGGTTATCAGATGAGCATGGCCGTGAAGGGTTTTATGTAGATTTGGGCAGAATCTCTCACGGAAGTCTGACGTTTTCTGATTAGAACTATATCCTGAAGGAGATATTTTGAGGAAACTTGGATTTGTTTGCCTTTCATTCAAGCCCAGACTCTCGTAGCCATCTGTCCATTGGACAAATTCATTGATCTATGAAAAGAACTTTTAAATTCTACATGACTCACATAGGCCCTGTGCTCTGATAAATACCAGCTCCCAAACTCAATCACTATAAAATTCAAAATGCCTGTGCCCTGCCTTTACGTTCCCATTCTTAGCAAATGACATCAACTGTCACCCAACATTTCAGAGTTAGCCTGGAGTCCTGCCCTACTATTGCTGTATACACACAGGTTTAAAACACACTATCTCCAAAGATGTCTCTGAGAAACAATCTCGGTACACCAACGGCATCCAGTCTTCCTATGCTGCCAAAGATACTGGTGACACAGGACATGGACTCCTGGTGAATAACAGATTGACAACTTATATGTGTAGATGGACAGAAAGTGGGAGTCAACCGCAGAGGATACAGAGTGGAAAGAGCTCCAATGCATCCTCTTTTTCTCCCAATCAAGGCAACCTAAAATGGCAACCCCATGTTGCCTACTAGGGACTCTGATAATTTTCTTATTTTCCACATGAGTATTTTCCTGTTTCACCTTTTATTTGATCATAACATTATTTTGTTTTGCTTTGTTTTTGAGACAGGGTTTCTCTGTAGCTTTGGTGCCTGTCCTGGAACTATCTCTTGTAGACTAGGCTGGCCTCAAACTCCCAGAGATCCGCCTGCCTCTGCCTCCCAAGTGCTGGGATTGAAGGTGTGCGCCACCACCGTCCAGCTGATCAATTACATTACTAAAATGCCTTTAGTAAGAGTATTAGGGAAGAGGTAACATGCCATCTGATTAACCCAC